>JACXSJ010000798.1:128777-165530 GCA_014851325.1 Pentalonia nigronervosa | reverse complement strand
GGGGGGGGGGGGTATTGTTCCCTGATTAATTTGTGTAGGAACTTGGATATTGGATATTTGGTTGTTATTTGTACAGTGGTTGCGCTTATTGAACTCACTTTGGGACCTGACCATTTGAATCCATTAACCAAAAGAGTCAATAATGCGAATGACCCAAAAAAAATTTTAAAAATGCTTAAATTTAAAACTTATTTACTTAAAAAATATTTATTGAGATTCAAGGTATGTATAAAAATAAAAATCTAGCTATACGCAATTAAAAATAAAATAATATGTAGATATGTAAAATCTAATTAATTTTTTGATAAATATCCATCACTGAACACGACGACGTCTTTTCATACACTATTTGTCGTACTAATTGACATTGACGACGGTTTGGTTCATTGTGAAAAAGTAATTTATTTTATCTTTGCGATAAAAGCAAAATATCGGTACCGACATATATTGCATTTATAACACGTTTGTTCAATGTATGTACATATTTTCTTTATTTATTTAATTTTCAAATGACCCTATTAACCGGTGTGTGAGTCAAATAGACAAATTTTTTGCTGTGTGTTAGTATATGTGCAAATCGGGACCAGCCGTTTTGAGTCTAATAGGCAAATGAGTCAATTAACCGCGAGTCCAATAAGCGGCGACCACTGTATTATAATTAAAATTTTAATAAAAGTTTAGTCTAGGGAATTGGGCGTTTGTCATCTGGCTATTATTTGTGAAATAATTGTAATTCGGACGAAAACTTGGTCTTGGTTTATTTTGATAATATTGATTTGGATCATTAAATATAAGTGGTTAGTAGGGTTAATTTATATTATAAAATGTGACACCATTATTAGTTAGTTTCCTCTCTGTTCTGATAATTATTGTTTCTATTGGGAATATTATTTTAAACTTGTCCAATCTTTATTTGACTTATATGATTTTTTAAAATCTCCATTTCTCTAGTTAATTTCTCAACTTCTATATTTATCTTATCATCTAATCTCAATAAATTTGTTACTTTGAGTTTCTCTAGTGTTTTTTAATGTTTGCAATTAATGCGTTATTGGCTAACCTTATTAATTGAAAAGTTTCCTTGGGCAATCCAATAATATATGTTCGCATATTTCCTCTTCGGTAATATTCTTATTTATTTCATTACATATTCCTATTATTTTATTTATAAATTCTTTATATGTTTCTCTTTTTGCTAGTTTAAGATTTTTCCAATCTTGTTATTAGTAAATGTTTATTTCCTACTATTGTAAATTTTGTTATTAATTCATTTTTGACTTTGCTTCATGTTATATTTTCGTTTTTTAATTTTAATTGTTCAAAAAAATCTTCTGCAAAGTCTTTAAGATATAATTGTAGAATAATCAATTTGTCTTTGTCCTCCCACTCGTTCACGATGGATATTAGTTCAAAATTTTTTATATATTTATCTATGTCTTCATTTTCTTTCCCTGAGAAAATATTGGATTTGTGTATTGGTTGGTTATAGGCCATTTTTATAATTTGTTTATTTTTTATCGTTTTTTTTGTACCTATTGCAATTTTATAATTATTTTTATTCTGTTCACTCGAAATATTAATGTGGTTTTCGGCCTTTAAATTTATAAGCTCTGTTATCAAATCGTTATTCAATTTTTAATTTACCTGTTCAGGAGTTTTGTCAACTTCTAAATTTTGAATATATTTAGTATTATTTAAGTTGATAGATGTATCGTCTATCCAATATGACGTTTGTAATTCGCCAAGAAGATTTTGTAACTTGCGTGTTATACTAACAATATCTATATTTTTTATTTCAGAATTATTTATTATAGTGTCGTCAACAACAGTTACATTCGCCAATGTTTGACACTATTTCAATTTATTGGTAAATTAACATCTGTAAAAGTTAAATTTATTTCATTTAAGGTATGCTCGAGGTCTTAGTTGTTTCTAAAACTTTTTACTGTTGACTTTGCGAAATTCCTCAACTCTCCAGTTGTCGATAAAATTTCACTATGTATATTACAAAAATTAAAAAAACCCGCTATTTTAATTATATTTAATAAATTTATCCACGCTAATGTTGTCTGGAAAATTATAAACTTAAATTTCTTTCTACTGGTAATAGACTAAATTCTTCTTTTTCTAAAGTCTCAACCACGTATAGAGTACACAGTATACATTTTGGAACAAGTTTTGCTGACAATAGAATCTTTCCAAACCAGGAATTTGTAAAATAATTACCTAAATCGAATTCTTCGATTTGTCGTAATAGATTTATTAGATTGATTTCGTTTATTTCGGAATCAAAATTTTCATTCAGATATATTATGTTTGTTCTATCTACTTTTGTTATTTGGTTATTTGTATAACGTTTTATGTAAAACTAGTTATCCATTAAATACTTTTATTTATCGAAACATTGTTTATGTCCATTTACAATAAAACGTTTATTCGTTACTATTCTTTATTCGTTCTATACTACTCTTTATAAAACTACGCTTCTATTCTTATACTTTTTTACTTATCCTATATAATATGATATTATTATATATATTCTTCAGTAACGTTACTCCTTTATTTTCTTATACTTACTCTTATTTTTAATTTTTAAATCTTATAAATCTTAAATAACAAAAAAAACAAAAAAAAAAAAAATTAAAATATTTAAAATTTTAACTGTAGCTCAGAAGCTTGAGTAATATTTAGGATTTTAATATTACAAATAAATACAGATTGATCCAAATAATTATTAATAAATAAAAGTTTATTACTTCCGAACTAGATTACTAAAATGCTGGTCTGTCTCGGAGTTCAGATGTGCATGATTGTATCACGGAGAACTACTGTTCTCTTACATAATATTGATATTTGACCGTTAGCCTTAGAAAGTAAATGTGAAACAAAATAAAAAGGACTTAATGTCTATATAGTCAGCGTATTGTACATGTTATATGTATAAAAAATATAATATAAGTGTGTATATAATATGCACCTATTGTACATATTATGTTTATAAAATATAAGTAATGATGTAACAATCATTAGTTTCTTATTCTATAAATATTTGTGATAATGACGTTTATTCCTTATTATTTTCATTTAGATCCCTTTTTTGAGCGAACAAAACATAAAAGAGTTGTTTAAAACGCAAACTTAAAATGTAAATTGCTTGTTAAATAATAGACACGGCTGTTTTTACGATTTAGGTAATGCCTAAAACCATTAATTAAATTTCAAAAGTTTTATACAGTTGCTTAAACGTTTATTTTAAATAAAATTTATGAATTTTTATTTTAAAACTAAGTAAGAGCTAGGCTAAATAAGTTAGGTTAACATTCATTATCAATTTTAAAAGTGAATAAAACACGTTCGCAAAATGTACTGAAACATAATAAGTTAGATGGTTTTATGCTATGGCTATGGGGTAAACGGAATAAAAATCCATAGAAAAAAAAGGAAGTGGCAAAATAAATATTCCTTTGAATTAATTAATCTACAATATTAGGAAAATAGTAAACAATGTAATAATAAATTGTAGGTACATTCATTAACTATTGTTTAATAGTTGTTTAATTATTATTATAATTTTACTTAACAATCATTCAAAATATTTTGTATATTATGCTGTATATTTTTATTTTTTTTTTATCTTGTGAATACTGTATTTATAAAGTAAAACTTGTAAAAACTCCTAATAATTCAATTTATTACAGTTGATTTAATAACAAAATTATAATATAAATGTAAGTTAAATTGTATTCAATATTTTTTTTAACATTAAAAATAACTTGGTTTTTATAAACTTAATTATTGATTTTTAATTTTTTTTAATTGTTGAACTTATACAATATATAAATATGATATATTAATTAAATTATGAGTAAACCTACCTATTTATTTATAATTAAATATAAATAATGTTGTAATTAGCGTTTAAATATTTATTCAATTTTCATATGGTTGCATGTGGATTTTTATTCTGCAATTTGGTTATGGATTCCAATAAATCCAATTACCCAATAATATAGGTTCTAACAAAGTTTAAGGAATTGAAGGGATAAAAGTAAATTGCTTCACAGAGAGCTTAGCTATTAACTGTCAGAAGTTTAAATAATCATATTATATAATTTGTTCAACTTTATGCATTGTGTTGTTGTATTTAACTATGAAATTATAAGTTTTAAATTAACACTATTTAAAATGTATTACAAATCGTTTTAAACATATGTGAGTATAATTCCATCAAATTGGAATCATATTAGGTAAATATATCTGCTTCATGAAGTACCGAGTTTTATTTATAACATTAAGACATTGTTTTAATATTACTGATTTTCAATTAATGTTAACAGTACAATCTCAATAACAATAATTATTATTTATCCATCTAGAATTACTTATGTCAAAAAATAAATATGTTTATTAAAAAATGCATAGGCAATATAGTATGCAATATTAGGGTTATCTGCCTTATCAGAAATGATAAGATGTAAAAATATTGGTGCTATCTTCAGTCTTCTTGACATCTAGAATATTCGCTGCGCGTCTGTGCTTTTATTTTAGCCGTTGTTAGAATTGATTCCAAAATCTCAGCCTTTGTATGATACAAGTTTAAGACGCGGTGACGCCTATAAACCATTTTATATCCTCACGTTCGATTGCTTACTATTTACTCAGGAGTTGGATTGTCCATCCACATCTAATCTACTCGACGCGAATTTCAGTGAATCGTTTACGACATATTTAGCTATTTAGCGTTCCGATTTATTTCTTCCCACAGTGATTGCCATGGTTGACTCGGTGCCTGCCATGTTTGGCTTGCTGGTCAGCGGCAGACTTGTGAGTAGTTTGATTGCGTAACCCAACGGTTTGTATACAATTTGTGACCTGCCAGGCTGTGCCATATAAAATTGCTACCAAAAAACTTTTATCAATATTATCTAAACAAGTTTTTTATATTTATATATCACTTTATACTTTTATCATGATAATAACAATGTTTATAATTTAGGTACGGACAGATTTTGAACGTTTAGAAGAAACTAAATTTATGATAACTATTAACTCAGCCGAATCCGTTAATTACATTTGTGTGTTTTTGACCGGTCTTGTGCCATTTCCTGAGGGAACAGCTGGTTCAGGTAAGAATATGCATATACATTTTAAATAGTGTTAATTTAAAATTATAATTTCATACTTAAATACATCAATACAGTGCATAAAGTTGAACAAATTATATAATATGATTATTTAAACTTCTGACAGTTAATAGCTAAGCTCTCTGTGAAGCAATTTACTTTTATCCCTTCAATTCCTTAAACTTTGTTAGAACCTATATTATTGGGTAATTGGATTTATTGGAATCCATAACCAAATTGCAGAATAAAAATCCACATGCAACCATATGAAAATTATTGAATAAATATTTAAACGCTAATTACAACATTATTTATATTTAATTATAAATAAATAGGTAGGTTTACTCATAATTTAATTAATATATCATATTTATATATTGTATAAGTTCAACAATTAAAAAAAATTAAAAATCAATAATTAAGTTTATAAAAACCAAGTTATTTTTAATGTTAAAAAAAATATTGAATACAATTTAACTTACATTTATATTATAATTTTGTTATTAAATCAACTGTAATAAATTGAATTATTAGGAGTTTTTACAAGTTTTACTTTATAAATACAGTATTCACAAGATAAAAAAAAAATAAAAATATACAGCATAATATACAAAATATTTTGAATGATTGTTAAGTAAAATTATAATAATAATTAAACAACTATTAAACAATAGTTAATGAATGTACCTACAATTTATTATTACATTGTTTACTATTTTCCTAATATTGTAGATTAATTAATTCAAAGGAATATTTATTTTGCCACTTCCTTTTTTTTCTATGGATTTTTATTCCGTTTACCCCATAGCCATAGCATAAAACCATCTAACTTATTATGTTTCAGTACATTTTGCGAACGTGTTTTATTCACTTTTAAAATTGATAATGAATGTTAACCTAACTTATTTAGCCTAGCTCTTACTTAGTTTTAAAATAAATGTTTAAAGTGTATTTATACATAACTGTTAAGTGTCTGTGCCGTCCATTTAGTTTCAGTGCTTTGGGTTTACACAATACAGTTTCGTGTCCGATCCATATCCGTTGTCCGTGCTCGTTCAGTGCGGTTGAACATATCTATTGAGCACACATGCTGTTTTTTACTTACTGTGTTTCATTGTTGTTTTGGGTGTTTGAAAACATAATAATATGACTGGAAATGAAGACGAATCGCTAGAAGATCTAGCAGTACTTGCCTTGCTGTTAGATGAAGAAGAGGGAAAGAACAATAAATAAAAATGGATTTGGATTCATGATTTATGGAAAAAAAGAAAAATTGAAGTTGAATTTGCTACTTTACATTGAGAGTTTGTAGATCACGAAACAAAATTTTTTGAATATTTTCAAATGTCACAGTACTGTTTTAATTTATTATTAACTAAAATTGAGTATGATATAAAAAAAAAAGATACTTTTTGGAAATAAGCAATAACACTAGAAGAACGATTAGCTGTTTGTCTGAGGTATGTATACTGTATAGATATATGTATATGTACCTACTAATAACCAAACTGTGTGCAAATATAATTTGTCTTAACAATATTATAATTTAATTAATTGATTTGATAATAATAAAATTAATCATACAGTTTATTTATTAATGTGTCTTACCATATGTCTACACATACCTTATGTAATTTAAAACAATTAAAGCAATTTAAAATTAATAAAACAAAATTTAATAACATAATCAGTTCATCAAACATCATATTGAAAGATATGCCAAATATTTAGTAGCTGACTCATTTCCTTCTGGATTTTTGTATTTCTTGCTTCAGTTGTTTACTGGTTTGATTTGAAATATTTTGATCAAACTGTGGACACGAAGATAAAGTTGGTTGTAACATATTTTGGGTCCTTTGTAAATGTGTAAAATTTTAAGAATTCGTAATTCACATCTTTTAAATTTACTAAAATATCCTCTCCTGTAAATGAGACTTTAAAAACTGAAGCTTATCATTATATTTGTATTTTTTAATTTTTTAAATGCTTAACCACTTGTTGTTTTTTTAATAGATTTTCGATAAATTATCTCGAGTTATATTCATATGAGTTTTGCATATTTTTTCTAAGAAAAGAGTTATTATTCATTAATAGAACAGTACCTATCGATAATTCATATTCTTAAAATGCAGTTTTATAGAATTATAATAATTTATTATAACCACAATATATATTATTATATTATTTATATATTCACAATAATACCATCTATAATATACTATATAATCTACATAGTATACTTAGTAATATCATTGGCTGACTGACAGTTTTGGCTAGGAATCATTTTTGTAGACTTTTCTAATGATATTATATTATCTAATAAAATCGAAGCAGTTTTACTGCCCAAATGGTAATGACACAAAATGTTTAGCTTTGAATACAAAAAAATGTATATATAAAAACATTGAATTTCGGGTTTTTTAAAAATTCAAAATATACACATCACTAACTACCCTAATATACAAATTGGATCACTTTTTTAAATAAAAAAAAATTCAAAAATCAATTTTACATTTAGGTGAACAGTATTTTATTAATTATTAATATTACCTATATAGTTTTTCTGGAAATATTAAAATATAAATTTGACATTTCAGATTTTTGGCTACGGGAGATTCATTAAAGACAATTTATTTTAGTTATCGTCTGGACCATGCAACTGTTTATAAAATTGTTATTGAAACTTGTAAAATGATAGTAACAAATTTAATGCTAAAAGTAATGCCACATAAAAGTAAGATGGAAACAAACAGCAAATGATTTTTGGACCAAATGGAATTTTGCGAATTTTCTTGGTGTGTTGGACGGAAAATATGTCACTATTCAAGCACCACTGGATATTGGTTTAAATTTTTTCAACTATAAAAAATCATTTTCTGTAGTATTACTTGCATTAGTTGATGCACAGTACAATTTTATAGCCATAGATGTGGGTGCTTATAGGAAAAACAGTGATGGCAGAATATTGGCATACTCTAACTTTGGAAAATCATTAGAAAAAAGTTTGTTAAATATTCCAAAAGACAAATTTTTACTTGGAACTACTACTTTTGCTCCATAATATGTTATATTGGGTGACGAAGCATTTCCTCTGAAAACGTGTTTAATGCTACCATATCCAGGGAAGCAACTAGATGATTCATTAAAACGAATTTACAACTATCATCTTTACAGAACTTGTAGGGTAGTAGAAAATTGCTTTGGAATTTTAGCACAAAAGTTTCGTGTTTCTAACAGGAGGATACAATCAAAGCCAGAAAATGTGGATTATATAATTTTATCAACATGAGTTCTTCATAATTTCATACAAAAATATAATAATACTGTCACTGAAAATGTTCAAAATATGGATGATCCAACTTCCAACATAATTTTAAATAATATACCTATGCAAGGTTGTGATGTTGGATGAGTAGCATTTGCAACTCGAAAAGTGAACAAAAATTATTTTAATTCCTCAGCTGGTTCAGTGCCGTGGCAAAATAAAAAAATTTAACAACATAAAAACGCATCTATTATTACTTACTGCTATTTAATTGTACTGTATATTATGTCTAATAGGTACTTATTATTAAATTAATTCAGCAAAAATAATAATTATAAGTTATTTTTTCACGGTTGTGTTTTTTAACATTTAATAGATTGAAGTTTGGTTATATAAATTACATACTGTTGTCATTAGTGATTGTTTATTTCAAATATGTATATCAATTATAAAATATCTTGAATATAATTTGCTTGTATTAAATTTATTATTTTTATAATTTATAAATTTTTTAAATTAAATTTAAATATAAATTCTTAATAGTTGTCTAGTAAAAATATGTTATCTATACTAAAAAATACACAATAAAAAAATTTAAAAAAATTATAATCACAACAAAATGTTTAACTTTCCTGAAACTCTTGAAAAATGCTTAGCCCCTTTTTCTGTCAATAAAAATTAAGTAGTGATTTTTAATTTATTCTAACTTAAAAAAAAATTAAATAATTTTGATTGTAAACTATCCATAGTATTGTCATTGTTAATATTTCAAATTTTAAACTATTATATATAATGAAGTTTTGGATATCCCTTTTTAAAACTATTATAATTATTATCTAGTTAAATATAAAATATAAAATAAATCTAAATATATTTGAATATTTTTTATAATTTCGATTTTCATACTTTCAACAAAATTATTTATCACAATAGATATATTTATTAGTACCTAATTACCTTTAATTACTATTTTGATGAAATATATATTATAATTAAAAAAAAAAGCATTTCCTTTTAAATCTGTTTTTATATATATACGTTTTTATATAAATTAATTACCTATATTATGTTTAATTACAAGTTTAATTTAGAATATTAGACAATATAAATTGCCTAATCAAATATGAATTATGCAGTAAAATATGATAATAAATGTCTTAAATCCATTTGAATAATAATATTAATAGTTTTTACGTGTCAATTTTATTTTTACACATATTTTATTAATAATTGTGTTATTATAAAATTACTTTTATAATATAATATTATTATTATATTTACAAACATTATATTAATAATTATTGCATTATTATAATATTTAAATATGTTTTATTTTAGTGTACTTCAGCTGGCCAGATGAAAATGCAAAACCAAATTGGCAACTTTTAGGTATTCTGTCCAACAACAAACCATCCGCCATATTTAAGCTTTCAAATCTTAAACAGCATTTTGATATAACAAACCAACCGATAAACGCATTCAGTCTATTCCCATCAATATCCATAAATGCTCAAATTGGTATATCTATTGAACCTTTAATAAACACTGAATTGCAAACGACCTCCATAGAATCAACACAAAATGTATCAACGTTTGTAGAGTTTACACAAAAAATGGTACAAAATTTATACAATTATGTATCTAGTTATGCAGTTGATGGTGGTCCACAGCAGACATCTATGGTACCACTTTTAATGATTCAAAAATGGTATGAAAACTTTGAGAGGAAGTTAAATTTAAATCCAAATTTTTGGAAATCTTAGTACCTTACTTTTATTTTAAACCTATTTTTTTTTTATATATATTTAATATTATAGGATTTATTTGATATTAAAATGATAAATTTGCATTATATAACTCTTTATAAGTAATAAACAGAGACTGTCTATATTATTGTTAATAATAGTCTTAAAGTTTAAGCTATGTGCCTTATATTAATGATAGGACTTATGTAAAATAATCTGAAAAATGTACAATGTCTGTACTTTTAAATACATAGATTTCTTTTTTTTTAATAAAGAATTTATTTTGTTTTTTACTTTACCTTGAGTTTTTATACTTTTAAAAAATTATAAGACATATTAAAAAAAAAAAAAGTGTTCAATACTAAATATAAAATTATTATTCCATTTTATATAACTTGCAATTGTTTATAAAATATATAAATGATTTGTCAACAAATGTTTGTAATAATTTTATTTTACTAAAAAGGATAAAGGCTCTATATGACCAGTTTAAATATAAAAATGAAATATAAATGAGCATTTATGCAAAGATTAAAATTATATACAAATTCAAAAAGGCACTTGTCTCTTTTTTAATATTTTTAAACAATATTGTAATATATTATTTTACATGCGTATATTTTTTTATCCGTAGCTATACTTAATAAAGAATTTCTTATGTATTTCAATATTCAATTTGTAGAACTTTTTCTGTTTCAGTGATTTGTGTTAAACCAAATTTTTATTTAATACAAATTATTTCAAGCATTTAGCATGTATAAAAGAAGTTGGCTTTTAAAATTTTAGTGCTGTAAGCTCCACGAAAACTAGTTATTGTGTTGTTTGATATTTTATTTAAAAAAAAATTCAAAATATTTCACATAAATATAATATTTTATATTTTCAAAACTTATTATTTGGTACTTAAATCTATCTTGAAAAACAAAATTATCATTTTATTATTAAAATACTATTACATTCCATTAATTCAAGTGCATTTTATTTATTTAAGGCACTTGACATTTATTGAAAGTACTTGCAATTTTTTTTTTTTATATTTTAATAATTTGAAAAACGTATTACTGACTGGAATATTTTAGTTTTTTGGTGCATAATTTAATTGTATATTAAGTAGTTAATATTTTATAAGATATTAAAAATCAAGACAATGATAATAACTTTGAATGTTAAATTGTTATGTCTCATATAGTACTGTCAGTATACAGTGAATACACATTAGGACACCTTGTAAAATAATGTATGTTGACTCATGCAAATAGATATAGTTTCTGCCTAGTATTGTTTTTGTTCATTGTATTGTCAACATCTATATTCATTTTATAGGTATAAAATTGATAATAAAAAATTCAGTAATCTAAAAACAGATTTTTTCAAAATATTATTCTTTTTACAATTTTATAATTTTATAGTGTTTTAGCTCTAAAATGTTAAAATTATTATACTGGACTAAGTAATATCCAATTAGTATAAACATGTTTTAGTGAATTATTTATATAATGTAGTAAAAACTATTACAATGAACAACAAAAATTATATGATGCGCTGGTGCAAATCACAGAGGTGCTGAAGGTAATTAGCACTATCAATTTTAATTAATTTTTTTTAACATGTACCACTATAATTATAAGTCAAGATATAGAATTATTAATTTATTATTCAAATCAAAAGAGATATGAGTAGAAAGTCCTTAATAATGAAACTATCTTATATAAATATACTGAACAAATGTTTATTGTAAATTACATATCTAGTATAATTATATTACTTATTAATAAATAAAAATAATTTGTTTTGCTTAAAATGCTATAGCTATGGATGTAACTTTAATGCAGTAAAAAAAACTTAAATGGATTTTAAATTTATATAAACATTTATCAAGTTGTATTAAAAAAAATTATATTTTTAATTATTTTTATTTGTTTATTAAAATGTAAGTATAAAAATGTAAATTAGAAAAATTTCATATTATGTATATAAAAAGTTTTAACTAACAGGAATTGTTAAATAAAATTATTTAAATTTTGAAAAAAATAATTAAAAATAAAAATTAATCTATAAAGGATAAAAAAATCTAAAAATTTAAAAAAATGCAGAAAATGCTTTTAAAAAAGATTCAAAATTTATTTTAATTTAATTTTACAAATTTTACAAAATTGATTCAAACCCTATTTACAGAAACCTATGTTTAACAATAAGCTAAGAACAATAAATCTATAAATATATAAATGGTGTGAAAAATGTAGTTATTCATCAATTGAGAACGGCTGGACCGATTTGACACAATTTTTTTTCCAGTTCGTAATTGCTAGAAGGTTTTTACGAAAGAAATTTTTGGAAAAACCCAGTTATTTTAACGTGAAAAATTTGAATTTCTGTATGAGATCTATGTGAATAACACACACGCACACGATATTATTTATTTTTAATAGCCAAATTCTTATTGATGTTTCGAATGGATTGATATTGCTCCCGGGGAATTTTTACGAGTTCATATCCTCGAAAGAGGAATTCATCATCAAAGTGTTCCCCGGCATTGCAGAAAATTATAAAAATCTCAATTGAATTAGTGAACGGGCAATACTAGCAGCGAAGAATAAAGACGTGGATAGCTTGAATTTCATTATTCAAAGTCAAATCTCTGGAGAACTGCATTCGTACAAATTCGTTGACACCGTGACCAATGAGATTGAAGCGACCAACTTTAGACAGAATTTTTGAACTTACTTGATATGCCAAGAACCCCGCTGCATAATTTACAACTGAAAGTGGGATCGATCATAATCATGTTGCAGAATTTAAATCGTCCGAAATTGAGCAACGGTACGGGATTGTCCGTCAAGAAACTGATGAACAATGTGATTCAAGCGACGACCATCAAGGACAAATTCAAAGGAGAGAAAGTCCTTATTCGACAAATTTCGATTATTCCAACTGGTCTTCCATTCCAATTTAAGCTGATTCAGTTCTCTGTTCAATTGGATTTTGCGATGATAATCAATAAATCGCTAGACCAATCGTTGGAAGTCTGTAGGATCAATCTCAAATTTCCATGTTTTTCGTACGGTCAGCTGTACGTTGACCAGCTAACCTAACCTAACCAGCTGTACGTATTGGCAAACATCTTCGTTATTTGTGTTTGCGCCGGAAAACAAAACGAAAAACATTGTTTATTATATCGTTCTCTACTGATTTAGGTTCCATTCAAATAAATCACATTGCAATTTAAACTATATGTGTTTTATTATCACTTTAGAAATATATGGCAAAACAACATTTGCCGAGTCAACTAGTTCTTCTATAAATTCATAGCCCTATATAATATTGATTTAAATTTATAATTTATTTTATAAATAGAGATATGAAATGTAATGGATAAAGAGGTGTATCAATAAGTGAGTAGTACAAATAACAAAGTCCCTTTACAGCTTTGTTTCCTTTAAAATTTATTTGGTGCTTAAGCTCCTTAATATTTTTGAGTGATTTGCGCTTATGATATTAAGGCCATCTATAAAATACTTTGAATTAATATATAAATTTTCCTTAAACGTCATTAAAATTGCCTATACTAAACCCCTCAAAAACGCAAAATAAATGTTTAGTTATTATTGCTGTACAATTTGTTATATTTAAGCTTTTAAACTTAAATGCATTTTTTCACCTGTCTTGATATTAAAAATAAAATAAATACGAATTTGCAAAATAAAATTTTTCTTGAACTTATGGTGAACATTTATTTGCTTACATGTACCTGTAGGTTGCAGCTTTCTTGTTTTCCGCATGAAACAGTTTTTCTATGTTGTAATTTTGTGATAACTGATTATGCGATAACTATCTATGGTACTAATTTCTAACGTAAGACACTATAAGACTATTTATATAAATTGCAGCATTAGCAATCACTTAACATATTTTAATAAACCAATAGTAAGTAAAATATGGTCTCTCACACGTAAATTAGTGGCCTATTATTGATTTATTAAATGTAAGTGAATCAACTTTACATGCAACCCGATATTAAATTTATTATTTAAATTTAAAAAAAATGTGATGGCCCAAATAGGGTGAAACACGTTTGGGTACATAGAAGTATTTTAACTGTTAATTGAGAACACATTTGGGTATATAAATATATTTATCTCTAATTGGTCCGATATTTGCTGTTAAAAATATTAAATAATTGTATCATATATTATCATAGAAATATAAAATAACTATAGTGCGGCCAGCGAAACTAGAAGTGTGACCGTTTTTCGTTAGGGTTTTGTAGAATGCTTTCCTGCGTAAAATACACATATTGTACATTTACGAAGAGTACTCAAGATTGTTCATAAAACAGCTGTAATGGCTTCAACGCATGTCTGCATCTACTATAATAAAAAATGTTCATTTCGAAAAAAAAATCGCGCTGCTGCTTAAATAACCAGAATATTTAGAACCCTTGATTTTCACGAAAACAGCCACTAGTTGCGTGACGATCACACTTCAAGTTTCGATAGCCGACTGTATATTACATTCCCATAGGAATGTTGAAGTCGGGCCGCCATATGCCAACAGGACAATGTTTACATAATAACTTAATAAATAAGAATGATAAGATACCTATATTAATGTCTGATAATAAATAATAATACAAAAAATGAAAAAACGAATTTCTTTTCATATTTTACTGGAATACGAATTGAATTATTTTAAGTACATACTACAGTATTGTCAGTACTATGTTAATAAGATCCCAGTTCCTTGTTTCGCCCATGCCTGTATTAATCTAAGGCAACGTGATGGCAATATCCATTTTTTTTTCGTAAGTAGTTACAAAATAATTTTTTTTAACTAAAATTTAACATGTAGGATTGTAGGTTTAATCCATACCTACAGTATCTAATAAGTATAATACAGTCGAACTTGGTTATCACGAACTTCTTTAACTCGAAACCGTCAATACCTCGAACTTTTACTCCGGTCCCTAGAATTTCCTATTTAAACAATGTAAAAAAATCTTGTTTAACTCGAATATTTTCGTGGATAACTCGAAGTTTTGAGTTTTATTAATACATATGTATTTGTATAAAATTTCCCTCATTTATCTATAAAAGTCATTACTCATTAGTCATTAATGTTATCGTTACCGATAAGTTGTTTATCTACGGTTTACGACGACGATACATGACTTTCGTGTTCAGTGCTCTGTGTTTGTTTCAACGTGATCGTTCGTAATGTCATCATCAAAACGCATGCTAAAAACGCTAACATACGAGGAAAAAGCGGCATTGATACGGGAAGTTGAAAATAGATAGCTAAAGAATTTGGTATTCCATCTAACACTTTATCAACTTATCTTAAAAATAAAGAAACAATTTTACATAAGTTGGCTACGTCCAGTGTAAAGGACAGAAAAAGGGCTAGAGAACCGGAAAATCCTGACGTAGATGAGTGTGTTTACAAATGGTTTAAACAGACACGTGACAAAAAAATACCCCCTAGTGGGCTGTTGATAAGAGTAAAAGCTGAAGAATTCGCATTAAAATTAGGAAAAATTGGTTTTAAGGCAAGCAATGGATGGCTCGATGGTTTCAAAGAAAGAAATGGCATTTGTTTTGAAACCGTAAGTGGTGAATGTAGTGATGTAAATGTTCGAGAAGCTGATGATTGGAAAATAAAATTGTTACAAATGATAAAAATTAAAAATCCCAAAGACATTTTCAATGCAGTCGAAACAGGCTTATTTTACAGGTGTACTCCAGACAAAACACTAGCTTTTAAAGGTGAACGGTGCAGTGGTGGCAAATAAAATAAAGAACGCGTAACACTGTTAATTGGAGCTAATATGGACGGGTCAGAAAAATTACCATTGTTAATGATAGGAAAATTATCAAATCCTAGGTGCTTTAAAAATGTAAAATCGAAACCAGTTGAATATCAAGTGAATAAAAAAGCTTGGATGACAGGCGAAATTTTTAAAAATTGGCTACTGAAAATTGATAAAATATTTTGGAAACAAAACAGAAAGGTGATGTTGTTTATTGACAATTGCACTGCGCATAACTACACTGTACATTCCTACAATGAGAAATCTCGAAGTTTTGTTTTTTCCTCCCATTATGACATCTGTGGTTCAGCCAATGGACCAAGGAATTATTAAAAATTTCAAGCACCATTACCGTACTCTACTATTACAGAACTTGCTACAGGATGGTGGTAAAATTGATATTTTACAAGCAAATCGAATGTCCAAAAATGCCTGGGAACAAGTAACATCAGAAACCATTGCAAACTGTTTCCGTAAAGCTGGTTTTTTAAGCGGAAATTCAGAAAATGTCGGTGATGAAGAAATTCAACAAACAATTTCAATACATGTATGGAACGATGTGAGGCAAGGTGTAAATATTAATTTTAATGACTACATCAACATGGATAACGACTTGGAAGTATGCGGACATTTATCAGACTTAGACATTATACAATTAACTGTAAGATGTAACTCAATCATCGGATGAAGAAGAGGAATAAGAATGTCGAACCCCCCATTCCTACGAGTATACAAACACGGATGCATATTAATGAATTAAGGCGATTTATCGAAAACAAAGGAGAGGCCAGTGATGAACTTTTCGAAGCTTTGAATAAAATAGAACGATTCACTACAAACGCTGCAATCAACACCAAAACTCAAACAAAAATAAATACCTTTTTTAAATAATTTTTTAACCTCATTTTTGTTTATATGTACATACATTACCTACCTTTTTAAAATTACATATACATATATACATATAAATACATAGTAACTAATTTTTATTGCACATTACATATTTTATTTATAATAAACACAGGAATTAATATACAGTACTGTTTTAAAATTTTTTTTTGGATAACTCGAACTTTTACTCCGGTCCTTTCAACTTTGAGTTAACCAAGTTCGACTATAGTATAATTAGATAAAGCATCTTCTTATTTAATTGTATATTAATCTAATTGTTCATTATTATATGCATCTTAGATTTCCTTTAAAAAATTGAATACTGGTTTTATTAGATAAAACCATATCAGAAATCTATTTAAGGTTCAAAAAGACTTAAAATTAAAATTAGCTAATAAATTGAGTAGGCCTGTGTTAACTAGTATAATAATAAAATAAGAGTCCAGTATGCTGCTTAAACCCTGAGCTCATCTACGGCTGATTCCTTACAATATCTATAAAATATTACCTTCTCTGGTTTTGAAAATGTTAAAACCACCGTAGAATACTGTAAAGTAATAGACTGTATATTTTATTTTCAAAAAATAAATTTTTAAAAGCTTTTAAGAGTTAATTTATTATGATATTGAAGAACATAAAAAAATCATTAGTTCACTATTAAATATTTATACACTTTAAAATTCAAAGATTCTCCACTACATATATCAAGTAAGAAAACCTTCACATTAGGTTTTGCAGTAGCAGTTAAATCATTCTTTTCAATGTACAGATCACTTTTTGTACAACACCATAATTTCAAGTACCTTTTAACATATAAATTCTCATAAGATCATCTCGAATTGCTTTTTGACAGTATTAGGCAACATTTAGGATCAAACAATAATCCTAATATAGCTCAATTTAAAACGGCCATAAACGTATCTTGATGAAAAGTGCAATTAAATGCAGATCAAAATATAACTGCGATACATTTGATAACAATCCAATAAGTCCTCTATTTGATTTTTAATGGAGGTCAAAAAAAGATAATATTGACTATGAAAAAGTATGAAAAAGTAAACTTAGAAGAAATTGACATTGAAGCATTCAAAAAACTATAACTCCTTAATTTATACATTTCTGAATCAAATAATTACTCAAGTACTTTACGAGATGCTAAGAACATTTTATATTATATTGTGGGTTACCTAATTAGAAAACTTAGTTTGGATTACTCTTCATGTAAAAATGCTGTATTAGATACATTTAGTGAACATGACTATTGTAAATCTTTATCATTTACCAAGTTTGTAAAAATGGAGAGGTCTTATATTTTATATTTAGTACTAAATCTGTGTTTTTAATTAAATTAGAAACAGAAAAAATGTTTTTATTTTTAACAGATAATTTTAAATCACTTCAAATTACAAATTTTTAAATTAAGATAATTAAACATGTTATAGTCACTTTCTCAACAGATAAAACTATATTTCCAAACCTAAATTGTGAAAAAATATTTATTCTAGAATAGTCCCATAAGTTTCTATTAATTACACTATTAACAAAAAAAAATTTAAAATTAAGGTTAATATCATTTTCAAAAATGTATTCATTAGATATTATAAATCCAGTAAGCAAAAGACATAAACTTTCTAAATTAATTTTATTTTCAAATCAGTAATCACTAATTAGTATAACAATTGTTTTAAAACTGTTTTACATTATATTTTTTTGTTTTGTTTTGTTTATAATATTTATTATAATATAGATTCAAATGTATAATGTACTTAATAATGTTATCTTATTTATATTTATTTTCATTATTTGTATAAAATAAAATATTTAAAATAGTTAAAATATAATAAAAGTACACTACATTTTGAGTTTTTTAAATTAATTTTGTTATAATTATTAAATATTCTTATCAATTATGCGATTTTGTAAACATTGCCCTGTTGATATAAGGCGGCTGACTTCAATATTATCCTGTAGTCGGCTATCTAGTTTTATATGTCTATGCTACTATACACTTATTATCTTCTGTGGTCTACATTATATTATGCTAAAAATCAAAATCAAAGTAAATAATTTGTAAAATATCCAGACATCGAAAATCAAAATAAATAATAATTTTTAACTATGACATTAAACAAGTAATTGAATTAAATATTATTAAAATAATTTTGGGAGACTAAAAAGAGCTTATTTCCTTAAAGTGATTCCTCGAAAACACTATTAGGTTCTAAAAGTTTTAAACTAATTTAACAAAATATAATTTCAATATAATATTTAAGTATCAACTTGTGATTTTTCTAGGTCAGTCTAAACGTTAAATTAATTTGTATCCAAACGGTGTACTCGTACCCATTTGTACGTATAGGTTTGTACAATAAACTAGATAGCCAACTTTTGTATCCTACTCATTAATTTAGTTGAAGCAGAAGGCAGTCATATTATTCGAAGCCACTGATATGTACAGTATATATATATATATATATATAACTAGATAAAATATACAAATATTACCTGGATTAAAATGGCGGATAATAACTTCATCAGTCAACAGTCTAGTTGATAGTACATATCTGTGATGTTTGTAGGTACCTACCCAAACATATTGCGCTTAGGATCTACTGTACTCAAACGTGTTAAGACCTACAATTAAGAATCCTATTTCTCTAACAGGGAAAATGTTCACATGTCATTTTTTAATATAAGATATTTAGTCAAAAAATTTAGTTTAATTTTCATCCCCGGAAAATATTAAAGTAGGTATTTGGTCACCGGGAGTTAATTAATAGCTATAGCACAGGTTTTTGAACCGGCCCGCCAAACTAATTTATGTTTTCAAAATAAATAAAAAATATTATTTAAAAATAAATAATCAACTTCTCATTAAGTAACGTAACTTAATAGTACCTACTACGATAAAACAAATTTTGAATTATACAAATAAAATATAAAATAAATATTCATTTTTCTAAATAAGTCTTATCTATTCTTCATTAACTCGCCATAACTTTAAAAAAAAATTGGTCAGCGATGCCAAATCGTATCTCAGATTTGACTCACCATAAAAAAAGGTTGGAGACCCCTGCCATAGCATATTTGTCGTCACCTAGTTTTTTAAATCATTATTTTATTAACTTTATCTCCAATATTTAAATAGTAAGAAAATTATATCAAGTTTGGAAATTAATTCAATGTTAGTTCGTATTTCATTGATACGAAAAATAAGTAAATATGCCAATAATAATTAATTATTAAGAAAAGAAAACACATTTATACTGTATAAAATTTTGAGTATAATAATGATGAATATATTGCATATTATTTAAAAACATGAGTAAGTTAACGTAAAGTTAAATATAAATTTGTGGAACGTAAATCATTTAACTTTAGATTAGGTATTTGTAATGTAGAAATTTTGTAAAATAAAAAAAATTAATTTCCAAACTATAGGTACTTATATTAATTTTATTCAGAAATTCGTGAAAATAATGATTTAAAAAACCTGGGGACTAAAGACTAAGCGTTCTATATATGACTTATAGCTCCCGGTGCAGGCCAATTATCCGATCTTAATGTTTACCGGAGACGAAACGTCTATTTACCAAACAAATTACCAACCACTGATATCCGATAATAAAAAGAAAAATGTCTGTCGCTGGTAAAAATGCAGTACGCCAGTATACAAATATACCTAGATACGATACTAAACATGCATTGCCAGGTTCCAGCTACATACAAGGTGTAATAGAAAGAACTGATAAACGTAAATTTATCTAAATATATACATATTATTAATAACAGTAGGCACCTAATTATATTTTTTTAAAAAATATTTATTAGAACTAAAGTTTTTAATTATTACTTATTAGTTATTATATATAATTAGTAAATGACATTAATCAGTTCATTCTGTCATACAGCATTATGCATTTATGTATGAATAATTAAATATATACTTACCGAGTATCAACGGAAACAGTCGTACAGGAATTATTATCAATTTATAAATAATCTAACTAGGAACCTTTTGAATTTGGTTTGGGAATATGAAACTAGACTACTGCGAGTCATCACTCATACAACCGTAAATCAACGTTCATGTATCTTAATTAAACATTTTTCTTTTTAATAGGTACCTATATCAATGACTAATAATATCATACTCGAATTGTTCAGGTGTAATGGGTGAAGTTTCAAATCAGTGGCGTCATTTGAGTTTTGAGATGGAAGGAGCAAAAGTTTTGACCGGCCCATAATAAAACTGAAAAAAACCGCTCTCTAACTTATTCACCATAATTACATTTTTATCTCAATACAAATTGCATTCTTATATAATTTTATACTTACTACCATAGTCATAAATAAGTAATAATCAATTTTTTTGAGGAACAATTATAACTAAATAATAAATATATATGTAGAGGGATACCTCAATAAAGACTTAGTTTGAGGTGAATTTTACCCCTCTTTATGTTTTATTTGTGCCAATATGATGTATGGACTTTTTATTATCTATCAGAGTAGTTAGACCATTGTTGCATTGTCACCATAATAGCTGTAGAACACAGGATGCTATTTTAAA
Source organism: Pentalonia nigronervosa (assembly GCA_014851325.1). Taxonomy (NCBI): domain Eukaryota; kingdom Metazoa; phylum Arthropoda; class Insecta; order Hemiptera; family Aphididae; genus Pentalonia; species Pentalonia nigronervosa. The sequence goes on along the minus strand of JACXSJ010000798.1, from coordinate 144,127 downwards.
TCATGGTTATAATCATGAAAGATCTTCTTATCTATCAATTATCATATATTATTTTACATAAATAGAAATTAGGATAATATGTATGATACAGATATCCTATAATTATCTATGTATTAACATGAACCACGAATCATGATTAAATTTAATTTAACAATAACATGAATTATGTTTGCGGGCTTGCAGCCCAAAGCCAACCCATTGGTGACAAAGAGGGGAAGCAAATGCCTCCCTGCCATCCCCCAATCAAATGACACCACTGTTTTATAAAATGCTATAAAATAAATAAATGATTAGCATGATAATAATTACACAGCCTTAATATGGATACACCTATATGGCCCTAAATACACATATATACCAAATAAATTAAAAATACTGTCAAAATTAACAGATTCTAAAACTATTTAGTGTGTACTATCAGGGCATAGACACTGTGTGAATTGGCCTAATCGGATAAATCTGGCCTTGAACATGGGGGTGAGTACAGTTATCCCAAAGTGATAGAGAATATTTTTTGTTACCAATGTCGATTATTAAAAAAAATTACTATAGAGAATTTAAGTGAGTTTATGTTGAGATACTGTATGACACGTAGTCCTATAAAATATTATATCCATTGATTATAAATAGCCAATAGGTATTTATATTATTATTTTAAGTCGTTAAAATATTTTATATAAATTAGTTAATCAATACTTAGAAGATAAAAATAACCAATTTTTTTTTGAAGTTATGAATTACAACAACTCTTTATATAAATGGTTTTTAATTTAGACTTTTGAACATATACTTTGATTTTCTACTTCAGCATCTTTTGTAGTAAAAATGTGATCAGGAGTCAAAAATCTTTGAGATTTAATACAAGTATCATAATGCACCATTAATACCTTGTTTAATTTAATATCAATATTAATTCATTATTTCTTAATATATTAAAGTCATTAATTCATTAATGCAATTTTAAATTTATTAAAATCAAAATGTAGTCGCTCATAAAAAATACTTCAGGAATTTTATTTTCGAGATTGGTACTGTATTGTGTTGTACTTATTATCAAAATTAGGATAACTGTACTCTGCCGTAAACATGCTCTCCAGGAGTGTGGCATACGTTATCAATTAAATAAATCATATCAATATTATAAATTAATAAAATGGTACACATATATATAACAACTAGATAACTGACCGTATTCTTATAAGAGATATCGGGTAGCCATTTGCAACTTGAGCAATGTTTACTAATCTTTCAAATGATATGAATTATGATATTATATTGAACTATTATATTGATATGGAATTAAGACAGTATAAAAATAAGTATACATTGCTCAAATGACCAATGGCGCTGGGTATCATTATTATAACCGTTGAAGTATACAGAATCGACTGTCTAGTTATTATATATATCTGTGCTGAATGGTAAAAAAGCCGGCCTGCGCAGCGTACTCCGCATAAAGTAATATTACTCTAGGCCTACGACGCACTAAACATTTTCTTAACAAGAATGTAGTATCAAGTTTATGCATGGGCTCGTTTCCATGTTTTCAGAGGTTCAGATTTTAGATCACTGGTAAACAAGAACCCGATTAGCTGATCGAATGTCGCTTTTATATTGTTCTATAGTTATACTCAAACAAATTAACTTACATTTAAAAACGTATGTACCCTGCCCAGCGAGAGAACGTGCCGATTCTGCGTATCCAATGCGTCACCCTACCGTCGAAACAGGTTCCTATACGGCAGGGTACCGCGTGAGAACGCGCAGAAGAACCGATTTTCGTCGGTCTGCAGCGCGTTCTCTCACTGGACAGAGTATATTTAAGTGGATTCATTTAAACTTACATAAATCCGGACGGCAATTGCCACATCGCCACCATTGGAATTTGATTTTTGGAGAGGCTTATTCTTCAGTCTCGTACGATATTTGAATGTTATAATACTTTATACGGTATTTTTTTTACTAATTTATTTATCTACTATTCATATAATATACATCCTTTTTACTAAAAAAATATATTTCTCTGAATCTGTTCTTTTATTTTTAGTATTAGAAAGGGAAAATCTATAGACGAGACTCAAAGTTTACTGGTAACTACCTACTCTACAAACAATAAATTGTGAACTGAAAGCTGATCGTGAGAACTAATAAAGAATTCACATACTATGGGAGAGAATAAATAATAATGCTACCTATATAGGTTATTTGAAGGGAGACAAGGTGGGCATTTGTCTCTGTCTGATTATAAAATCAGTCCAGTTGTTGGGCCGGCTATTGGTGAAATAACATGATTATAATTGTTATAACTTTGAGTAAATATAATACTGTATAAACACTTGAATACTTTTGACACGATAATAATTATAGTTTTTTACCTCAAATATATAAATGCGGATATTTTAATCTAAAAGTTCTAAAAACAAAACGATCATTCTTAAATTTATCCATGATTCCGAAAAAGCTTCTATAACAGAAGGTACTTATTTAAAATTTTTTGATTTTTCAATAAGGTTTAGCAGTCGTATTTCATGTTGTAATTTACAAAGTTCGACAAAAATATACAATGATATCACTGAGGTAGTGACCATAATTATTAAGCACCTCCGCGTCTTTTTTGCTACCAATTAAATATCAACAATTTGCTACTTTTGCCTTATACGCGTATAATGTTATGTAAGATGGGAATTGTATTGAGATAAAAATATAAGTGAAAATTAGTTTGGAGTGATGCGTTCTGTTTTTTTTAATTCAGTTATAGATATGAGCTTGTCAAAACTTTTGCTCCTTCCTATTAAAAATTGAAATGACCCTACTGTATATAGACGAGCGTATTGTAAAAGTTATTACATATTATAGTACATAATACATAAATACTATTGGTACGGAAAAACAAGAATAAAAACTTATACATTATATCTATTGACAAATCATAAATCAAAGTAACGAAAATAAGATATCATAACTAGCAAACAAAAACCAGCAAATAATGATAAAAATATTATAATAATAATTACATACTTGACAAGTACAATAACACATTTTTTATGTTAACCGCTTATATTTGAAAAAAAATTAGTTGAAAATAAATAAATAAGTAAATGATAATAATGACAAACATAATATATCATAATATTATACACTTATATACGTGAAAAAGCGAACAACGCCTAATAAAACACAAACGAAACTAAAACTAATTGAATTTGAACAAAAGCAATAAATTAATATTGATTAATATAATTGATATAAAGATAATAATAAGATTATATTCGACAGAAATGTTAAGAAAAAATAATTTATAGATTATTCAAACAAAATACAAAATAATAATCGTAATAATATGTAAATATAGGTATATAAATATGTATGTGAGATAGTAAAGATAAACACGACAGTAAATAATAAATACATTACTGCAATGATATTTTAACCCGTTACAAAGAAATTTTTAAAAAAAATTAAATCAAATCAAATCATATCTAATAATAATAATAATAATAATAATAATAATAATAATCATAATAATAATAATAATATTGCATTATCTAATAATATAATAATATATATAAATATTGGTTAACTACACAATTTCAGAAAAAAAACGCGTTTACATTAATACCAATGTAACAACAGGACATATTTTGTAACTTTGATCTTACGCGGAGACAGGGAATGGGGAAGGTGACGTAAATAACGCTCACTTTTTTTTTTATATTTGAACGTATATAGGGGGTACATAATATGTATATTAATAATATATATATATTACTTAAAATGGTAGGTACATCTATAAACATTATATTATATGTAACAGAGAAGTAAATAAAATGGCGTTTAAAACGACAAATATATATTTATATATATATATGTACAAAGTAAGTATATTATTACGTACGCTCGTTGTACGTTTTAAGTATAATTAATTACTGTTAAAGAAAAAGTATCTACGGAAGAAGTATAATAATAATAATAATAATAATAATAATAATAATAATAATAATAATAATAATAATAATAATAATAATAATAATTATAATTATAATTATAATAAGTAGATAGTTTAATATTATATATATAATAATATGTAGATGTATGCATGTACATGTTCGTGTAAATAATATATATTATATTTATTTATGTATAAAAGCGTATAATAATAATAATAATAATAATATCAAATTAGGTATTTAAATATTTATATTTTACGTAAATCGAACGATTTTCTCAGCGGATAATCGTATTTAGAATTCTTCTCCTGCTACCGCTATTACCATTTATTTATTTATTATTATCATCATCATAATCATCATCATCATCATCGTTATTTCATTATATAATACATTGTTTTTTTAAAATTATTTCAATATTATCACAGAGTTTAGTCATTTAGAAAATGTGTATGTGTGTGCACTCCCCCGTATGGGGATGATATTATGTTAAGTACATATATTATGATATTTTAGTGTAATATCGACAACTGCAGTATTCAGTAAATGGTTTATAAAAAAAAATTGTTTTTTTAACTCTACAATACATTTTGGGTAACATTTATTTCTTCACTACACGAGGACGGATTTTACTGAATATAATATTCCATTGACAAGACGCAATCGCAAATTATTATAATATATAATATACCTATATGCACAAAGCACAGTGCACACAACATCTATATTACATACCTAATACCTACCTAACCTATATTATATTATTGCTGTCACGGTATACCCACCTACCTACTTATATATATGCATTATACACAGAATATATAGATTATATCAATTACCAGTTGTATCACAGTCGATACCTACTTTTCCTGTCACGGCATACCGTGGTATTAAAAATGTCGTTGCCTTGACGAAAATACCATTCACAATTATAATGTGCCGACGAAAGCGACAACTATACCTAAACTATACACGCAATACACTACACAACATGATATTGTAAAGAAGAGGACGAAAAACGAAATAAAAGCCATAAAAACATATTATTTACAACTACTTAATATTGAGTAGAATATTAGATGAAAATTTGCGGGCTTGCGGCATGTGGTTTTTTATACTCCGGTCAAGATTCCTGAAAAAAATGCGCGTTTGACGAAAAAATAGCCAGTCATGGTTAAGAAGGAGGAACAGAAGAATTAACTAAAGCAGCACGTGTTTTTTTTAAAAACGGCTGAGAAAGGGACGTTTATTACCTATACAAGAAAACATTTGTCATTATTATTACCCCCACCCCTAAAAGAAAAAACCAACGTTCCGACGTTATGGTGGCGAATAGTGCGTGTTTGCCAGTGATCATGAGTGCCATTTATCATCGTGATCATTGATCATAGGTTTTATTAAAACTACACATAACTCAGATCCATACACCGCGATGTGTTTAGCCCAATAAACGTTGTGTTGCACGTATATTATTTTTGGAAATCTCACTGCACCCCGTGAAAACCACATCTCACCGTTGAAACGACGGTGCCCACGTGTTCACAAACGTAAAATATATCGTTCTATGGATCTCATACTTATAATAAATATATAATTTGTCTGCACGTGCACCCAAATCAAAATATATGTAGGTATGCATACCCATGGGTATATCATGTCTCGTCAGACAACAGTAGTTGAGTAGGCTCAAAATCGATATCACAAGCCACCCTAGAACTCAACTGGACACGTAAATCTCTTGCAAAATGTTACATGTTATGCCAGTCTGTCAACGAGTGATATTGGTGTGTAACGTAATACGAGTTCAGTGTTTGTTTAAATGTACACATATAGACATATCAATATGTCATGTATGCAGTCATGTCTATATATAAAACCAATAAGGACTTGGAATAATTGGAAAATACGAATAGCATAATATAGGTATAATATACGTGTAGGTAACACACATCGATACATGGGTAGTACCGAATCTCGATGATGGTAAGTATACCTATATCATACCACGTAAGTTAATGTAAGAGAATAAGATTGCAAACAGCCGGCAACCGGATCAAAAATACAAAAAAAGTTTTTATATATTGTTTTCGTATAATTAAAAACGATTTGTTGACACGGGATAATGTAACAATTAACAATTATTTTTTTCTTTCATAATCTTATAATCACTTGAGCGCTCATTTTGTGCACTGGTAAAATATTATAACTACCTATATGTAAGGAATTTTTTTTTAAATAAACTTATCACTACTTGATACGCAGGACAAGAGTGCCGCTAATAACAGCTGGCCCACATTTATATATAATAATTAAATAAGGGATAATTTAAAAAAAAAAATAAAATTAATCGAAAAAAAACACATTAAACTCATTTATACTCGTAAGGTGCTAAATTAATAGTAATAATTAAAAAAAAAAAACATAAAAAGAAGAAAATATTCAAACATTGATTTCAGTTTATAATAAATATTAATTATCTAAAACGCACTAGTGTTTCAAAAATAAATGTATATAGTACACGGACTTTTTTTCTATAATTGTATAAATACAAAGAAAATAAACTTTAATATCAAGTACTATTTTTATTTTTATTTTAATTCCCCTTAACTTCAATAATTTTCTCAATCAAACATTACATAATTGGTTCACCAACAAGTGAACTTGAACAAAAATGAAAAGTCTCATATAAGTGAAGGCATTAAATTCATATATAAAATATTTACGAGCATATCTGTAATCCGTGTATTACATTATTGTTTTTGAAACACCTAAATTATAAATTAAAATCGAAAAAAAATCACACACACATACACAGACATGAATGATGATATTTTACCAAATAAAATCAAAAACATAAATTTAAAAATTAATTTAATTATTATTGTTAATTTTTTATTTCTATAATGAGAATGATAATAATAATAATCATAATAATTGTATCTGTAATAATATTATATAGTAATAATAATCATAATAATTATAACAATAATAATAATAATTATTATTATTATTTAAACACACACAATTTAATTCAAAGCTATAATGTACATAATACATTTGGTAGACCTAAGTAAACATTTTGAAACAATTTTATAACATTTAATCATATTGTAACTGTTATATAAAGTGATTCGATGGAAAGTTGACAACCCATATGCAAATTTTACTAGGTACAAAATTAAGTAGATACACAGAACGAAATCAAATTGGAAGACAAAGGAGTTCATCTTATTGTGTAAAAAATAGTTACCATCGTATGAAAATTATAGTTTTTTTTAAAGAATATGAGTAATGTGTCACTTGTACCTATATCTTATTTTGTTATAGAATTTAAAAATCAGATGAAATTGTTAAGAATACTATCATTAGTATCATTGATCATTGTTATTTATTTTGTTATACTATTAATTTTCTTTTTAACGGCCATCAATTTAGTTAAAAAGTATACGTCCACATAACAAATACAAAAAGAGATCTGTTATTAGAGTATATAAGTAATTATAAAAATTAGATGTTCTACTCCGGTGTATAGATCTGTATGCAATACCACCAAGATTCATCTTAACGAATTGGCGAGAGACGCCAAGCTCTAATATTCTTCATAGATATTTATTTATTTCCATAAATGAACCGATTAAAGTTTTAACGACTACAAGGAAAGCAGAGCAACAATAGTTAGGGAAAAATCGTTTTTAGTAATTGTTTAACGTCGAGACTACCATTATTTCTCAACTCAATGAAATCAATAATTAATAAAAACTTTCAAGACTAGAATCAATTGTCAAACAGTAAAACGACAAAAAAAAAATATGAATTACATTTTTAGAACAAAATTAAGTTTACGAAACCGTATCCACAGGGATAAGTAAATGGATATAATTTACTGGCAATGCCATAACAAAGGTAAAAGAAGTCAGTAAAAACTCATGAGATCACAATGACATGGTCGTAGCGACATATGGCGCGTATGTTCTTATAAAACAACCCGGTCGGGCGTAAAAATACAAATACCCTTATGAGCTTTCACAATATACATAAAAACTCAACGAGCCAATTGCTCAGAACAGCAGTAGTTCAATACATGTGTTATTACTCGCACGAGTGCAGAAAGTTAATTTTCTTTTGATTACTTAAAGCCAAAACATTTGTCATATACCTATATTATATATATTCTCACCCGTACTCACACACACACATACATATATACATACGCACATACATGCATACGTACATATATACATAATTATTACTTTCTTCAACGATACAAATCTCATTCGAGAAATCTAAAAATATTTTTGATAAATGCAAAAATATATCTGCGAGGGAACACAAATTTGAATTGTTTGTCGCGAGTTTTGAATCCCCGCTAGATTTTGTGAATTCACGAATATTCAATTTTTACTTTTTTTAAAACTGAATGAAAATAATTCATGAACATCGAAACTATTCCAAGAGCTAGATGTTTCGAATCAGCATTATCTATATTTTTACTCTACAGGTAAAGGATCGTTATTTTTACTTTTAAGCCATTGGACTTTCAAATAGTAAGTTAGTTGTTAAATGCGTACTATTTACTTTCAATAATTAGTGTTATCCGTACAGCAGCATGCGAGACAAACGGTAAATACAATAATGACCGGCAAGTAAGCCGTTCCAATAGTTATCATTTTTATATTCATACACGAATAAGTTACATAGCATGATTTTATTTTATTTTTGCATTTAAAGTATTTATTGTTCTACTATTCGTAAAAGAAAATTACATAATGCGTTGCTCTTAATCTTAATTACATAATAATTATCGTTCTTTATTTGTGATTTTGATGGACAGTGAAAGGAAATTTGTGTATTTGTTATGAATTTATGATAATGATTTTCTACTACATAGAACAATCAATCTGGCATATTAGTATTTATTTTTAATTAAGTTTTTTCAAATATATTAGATATACATTTTTTAACTACAACGATATTTAAAAACATTTCCTACAAACAATGTAGACTATATATTGGCGAATAACAAAACAAGCCATTTAAATAATAAACACTAATTAGTAAGTTATGTCTAATAAACATACATTACCATACATAATTTATAATTATATTAAATAAAAATAAAATTAAATTAAGAATTTATTTTTCGATATCAATAGCCACCGAATTTAAATCATTAAACACACACACATTTTACAGCCAGTGAAATATATCGTGAAAACTATATTCGAATATTATAGGTTACATATATACTTGAAAAATGCACAGACATGTGGTGTTGAACTGTAGCTACCTAAATAGATATTATAGCGGAGACCGCGATGGGATAGATTTCAGCGACCACTCTGAATACAACAAAGGGAGTGTAAAATTCAAAGATAAAATTTAGTTGAATCGAAATCGTATTATAAAATATAAATGACCGCGAAACAATGATAATGTATTGCTCTTATTTTGTTTTTCATCTGATTTTCCGCGTGTATATTTAATACTTTGCCTGGTCTTATGACTATATACATATCTAACAAAACTAATGTTGAAAATCGACGATTAAATCACAGATTGTTTATTGTGTTTGAAAAACGTGAGTGTCATCAACAAACGCACATAGTTATATAGAAAAAAAATGGTAATGACGAATCTAAGACGATCCGCGCCGATTTTGGAATTTGAATTTTTACGTTTCGTGTAGACGGCCGTCATAAAAAGCCGTTCAAGGAGAATACACTTGCATACGAATAAAATATTTTAAATTATAATACAATATATAAACGTCTTTATGAGTTTTGCTCAATATTGTCATAATATTATTATGTCAGTACTATATATATTTATATACAAAGTTATAAATTTATACCGACATGACGTGATAAATAAATATTATAACACACAAAGTGTTGGGGACCGACTTATATCAAAATATCGGGACAAAAACTCGTTAGTTATACAGTTATAAGCACCAAAGTCTCTATTGCGTACGTGTGCGAACTTTGAAATATAGATATAATGTCGACCGCAGTATCATCGGCCAAAACATCTATATTGTTATTATCATAATATTATCATCATCAGCATATTATAATACTTTTATAAGCTGCGTGTTATCTTATACTTATACGTTTCTACTAAAATGATGTCTTTATACGGTGGTTTGTAGTATATTTCGCCGATATTGTGGCACGTGAATGATTTGACTGTTTATTTTTTTTAAACGTTTGTTCGAAAATTATTCTCTATGCTACTAAACACGTAATATTATAGATTATACAAGTATTATACTATAAGCTATATTATTGCTGATATTACAACGGAGCTACCGTTATATATTATATTAATAGGTATGTAATGCATTTCATGAGATACCAATGATTTTTGTAATGTAAATAAATCGCAATTCGCAGGTAGGTTATAAATTATAATTAATTATTAAATTAGCAGTTCTCCGATATGATCGCCGAACGAGAAAAATAAATCAGAGGTAAACATTGTTTAACGGCTTGAGTTGGGGTTTTACAAATACAGATAGCTTTTATTGTTCTCAAGCCGAATGAAATTGAATAAAGAACATAAACAGATAATATTAGTTTCGCCGATGACTAACTTTTTAATATATAAAAAAAATACTAGACGTTGATTATTAAATCACACACATATATACAATATATATATATTGATTACATGAACCAATCCTTCCACTTCCACACAGGTACTTTGAAGAACAATGTCCTATCTCTGATGATATTATCCCGGATTTTGGTAGTAAAATCATTTTTTTTAGTATATCAGGAGAATTAATGCAAATTAACAACCTTATAGTAAAAAATCTAAAACCCTGCTTAGAATCTGATTATTGGAAAGACTGCATTTTAATATTCGAAGTGGTGAACAGAAAAACCACATTATATTATTACTTTATAATATATTTATATTAGTTATGTAAAAAAATACGTAACTTTATTATTATTATTATTATTTTGTTGCTTATTTTATGTACGATGTTCCAGAAATGTTTTCTATTATTTCATATTTAAAAATATATTACGAATTCCAAAATAAATGTAGGTATTACATGTAATATACAAAATAATAGATTCTGTAAATTCCAACAGATATACTGACATATAAAATATGAATTTCTTATACAAACCATGTTTTAGATATTCGAATTTTTTTTCATTTTTTTATTTTTAAAAGAAGTATTTTAATAATTTACTTGGTTAAATAATGACTTCGTAAAAATCTAAATAAAATCGATATAATTATTTACTAAAAAATTATCTAAAGACCAATAAGAATATTCAAGTAAACATATCGAAAAGCCAATTATCAAAAATACTACAAAACACGCCAGAAATTTTGATCATGGAATTTTATTAAAATGAGTATAAAATATTGAAAGTTCCAAATAAAAACCTCAAATACATATAATTAGTATTAATGTGCGTTATTTAAACTAGTATTAATTTATACATATTAAGCATAATTTTATTTGCAATTTTTTTTTATTTTCTTATCTTTATAATAATTTGCAAAATATTTTTTTTGTTCTTAATTTCAAATAAATAATATTTAACGTCTACTAACATATTATCAAATAATTTAATGCTGTTCTTTATTCTACTAATAACATTATTAACAAGAAATATTATTTCTGAGTCATTTCTGGGTGTTAAAATATAAATACATTATATTTTATTGGGTTCCTATGTCAGTGGTAGGGTCAGTACGTAAACTGGATATTTTTAATACTTTTGATGATTAAATACTAAATTTATTTTATAGATTTTATCATTTTATTTATTTTTTTTATTCAATTTTAAACAAGAAACCTTATGGTACATCAGAAAGTTATAATACGCCAAAATTGTTATTGTTATTATTCATAATTATTGACTATACTCTCACTTAATTAAACATCCGAATACTTATAGATTCTAATAACATAATATTTTAATAAAAAGTAAGTTATAAATGCCAATATGTAAATAGTATGTGGTAAATTCATTAAAACTTAACCTGATCTATTGCATGCCTAACATGGTAACAACTATAATGACTATATGGCTGTAAACAATTAAATTGTCTAATTAATCTATAATTTTACATATCTTAAACTTTTGTTTTACTCTTTTTGAAGTACAAGAAAAAACTCTGGGTGGTTTTATAACACATACATATTATAATACTAACAAAAATCAAGTGGCCTTCATCCTGACTGAAATAAAACAAAATCATGAAAAGAAAAAAATATGTATGATGTATTTGAATAATTTAGCACCGAAAAATAAAAAAAAATAAATACAGATATGCACATATGACTAGAGTAGTAGTATATTAAGCAAAATTGCCCTTTTGATTTTTTAAATTTTATAATATTTTAGAACTGATAAATTTGCGTGCACGTTCATTGTACCAAGAATCGCAATGTCATCTATTGACTTATACCAAGTATAAAGTATAAAGTATTTACAGTAAAGATACATTTTTTTTATAATTTGGTAATTAAAGCAAGTCTAAAAACAAATGAAAACTATTACTATCTACAAATTTATAAAATTAAGTAAATGGTTCAATGAAATATATTTAAAGCTTACAGGAAATGTTAATTAATTATGAGTTAATTTATTGTAAAATTCTTACAAATACAAATTTTGATGTTCACGCACTGCACCTTATAAATTCAAGAAAAAACAATTACATCGATGTTATTCATATACATAATCAACAGCCTGAGAATATTCAACCAAATGGATTGAGCGTTGAATATAAAAATAGATTCGGAAATTCGGCATTTGTGTTTAAAAAATGTTCGTGAAAGAATTTAATTTGAGCACTAAATTTTTTTTTTTAATTTTACTTGACAGTTAACAATTAACAATCAATTTTATTCCAATATTTGTATATTTAAATACATACAGAACCATTTTTAATGAAATATCTATATTAAAATAAAACTATTTTGTCTGTTCTTTTATTTGAATATATTTAACTAATTACATTTTTATTTTTTTTTTAAATTAGGGTTAGGTTAGTTAAAAAATGCTTATCTATTGACTAGAATCTAACATTATAAAGTATGCAAAATAAAATTATATCTAAGAAATGTATAAGTATTATTAACAATACATATAGGTAATTTTCCCAAGGTTATTTTATATTTTCTCTACAGCATTTCTTCTTTTAATTTACAATTTGATAATATTTTTCTTGAATATACAAATAATAAATTAATATCCTACAGCATGGATGTTTTAATTATTAATAAATAATATATTATTGCAATACAGACAAAATTCTATGAACCCTAATGAATATTTGAATAGGTACTTATTTATTTTTAAGTGCAGATATTAATAAACATAAAGAAGTTATTTTTTGTTTTAAACCTAACCAACAGCTTTATAATGGTTAATTAATATTTAAGCTTAATTTTTTAATTAATTAATAAATACACCTATTACATCACAATTATTATAACTAGATAATTTGATTGATAGGGCATCATATACACAAAACATTAAACTAAAACAGTTGAATTAATGATACATGAATACTTACAGATTATAATAAATAGGGATAGTTTTCTTTTATTTAAGGAATCAGAAACTTTTCAATATTGAGTATATTATACTATAATATTAATATTATGAACTATATCTTTAACATTGTAACGTAATTTTCCTAACTTGTATACTGATAACTAATTTCAGTCTCTTTCTCATTATATTATTTATATTTAAGTCTTTTCTTATTCCATACGTTTTTATTATAGCTGATAAAATAAAAACCTTATGAACTTTTATTTTTTTGTCCGTGTATATCATAATATTTTCACTATCAAACACCGTGCTGGAATGTTAAATTATGAAGGAACAATCAATCAGACCAATAATTTGGTCTAAAAATGTAAGTTACAGCTGGCATAATCAGGTACTGATGTTTTAAATTATAACTACACGGAAGATGATACTAAAAAGACCTTAAATTAATTAAATAAAGTAAAGAAGCAGAAATCAAACTCAAATTTTACTTTGTAAAAACTTGGTGGACTTACAGAAGATTTTGAAGATAATTAGAACAATTTTAGAAGCATTTTGTTAATGTGATTCACTGGTTCATAAGTAAATTAAATGTGATGTAGTAATTTTTTTAAAATTATTTGTAGCTTATAAATAATTTAGTTTGAATATTTTAACACTGTAATCATAACATTTATAACTAAAACTTAAAAGTAAAAGAATCAATAACTTTAATATTATGTTCTCACTTAAAGGTAAATAATGTACAAATTTCGTTTGTAGTTAGAGAAAAACTAGTATAATCAAGGATGCATATTATATAAATATAGCATTAAAAATATCCAATTTTTAGTAATAGAATTTTGTTTTTGAATTAAACTTGCTTTCAAAAAATTACCCTGTGACTTTAAATTAAATTATTAACTTTTGTCAAATAATCTTCAATAAGTCCACCTGTTATTACATTGTGTACAACAACCAGTACTAATTAGATTTATATGTTATTGTTTTTAAACAGTGTTGAATACTGTTCATTGAGATCAATAATCATACAGGTTTGTGTAAAAACAAATCAAATAATTTAGTTATGTACTCGCACAACTGCTTACAAGCAACAAATAAAACAAATAAATATGTTCTTAATATTACTTAGGTACGTTATAGAAATTGACTTGATTCTTTCAGAATTATAAATAAATGCAAAATGAACAAGTTTTCTATGAATAATAGTTCTTGCAATAGTTTCTTAATCATTACATTTTCATACACTCAACTGTTGGTAACAATTTTCACTCAAAAATATTTAACAATAAAATAAATTGAAAAAATATGAAATTGCATCAGAAATTGTCTTTTATCAAGGGTGAGGAGGAAGATAAGATTATTTTTTATTAAGTACATAAAATGTATTGTTTTTTCTTGTACCTAATGGCATTATCAGAGCGAGTAAAAAAGTAAAAATATTACATTGACTTACATATAGCTTCTTATGGACATTTTATGTTAATTGGTAAATATGATATTTACTTATATATAAAGTAAACACAAATGAATTTATATTTAATATAAACACACTTACATTGTTATGTACACACATAATACACGCACACATATAAATGGAATAATAGCAACAAAAGAAAAAGAAAAATATTATAAATTATTTACGAATTTAAATTTAAAATATAAAATATTAGGAATATCTTAGACTAGCAACGTTAAATAGAACAGAACACTATCAGTCAATATGCTTGCGCAATTATTATTTAAATCTGTTCCAAAAGTAAAATAAAGGAAAAATGGGAAATTTTTTATATAAGATGGGTACCAATAATAATTATATTGCACAAACATTAACAAAATGTTTTAGGAAATATTAACATTTTTTTTTTTT
>JACXSJ010000798.1:80519-128677 GCA_014851325.1 Pentalonia nigronervosa | reverse complement strand
GAAGGGAGAATGAATTATGTAAACATTTGAAAATATTCGAAGAAGATTGATGAAATTATTAACAGTCAGTTAATGAATCAGCAAGAGACATTAACAAACTGGATGCATCTCCTTTGCCTAAAAATTATAACATGTAAATTATTATAATAATATCCCGTATTAATTTTCTTATACATAACGGTTTTTTCCAATTAACCATCGGTACACCAACAATTTATTTTCATTCATTTTAAATTTTATTTTGAAATAAATATTCTAAATCGCTAATATCATTTTTACCTTTATTGGTTTTGAATGATACTTGTAGTACACGGTTGCCTAACGTATATCCATTAAGAGATTGAATAGCAACAACTGCTTCATCATAATTAGTCATAGTGACAAATCCGAATCCTTTGCATTTGTTTGTTTGCAAATCTCTTATAACTTTTACACTCTGTACAGCACCAAATGGACCAAACAATTGCCACAATACATTTTCCTCTGTTTCTGGCGCCAAGTTATATACAAATATGCACCAGCCAGATCCATTCATTGAATTGCCAGGTAACATGGAGTTTGCTAACAGATCACCCGCTAATGGTGAATATCTAAAATTAAATTATTATATTTAATTAAATATTCAAGTTATTTCACATTTTAAATAAAAACTATTAAACTCAATTAAACTGATACAATGAAAAGAATGTTAAAATAAAAAGTTATTAAATGGTGACATTCATAGGAATTCAATTAGTTTTTGAAGTTATTGTTGGCAGTCAATATACTTAAATTTTATTCAATTAATGATAACTAGGGCCCAAATATATATACTCTAAAATTCTTAGAAATATGCACTATAAAATTGCATTTATGCTCTTATTTTGTAGAAATATACCCTTTAAAATAATAAATAAGTAAAAAAAAATTTGGTTTCCATATACAAATATTTTTCATTTATTCATTTATTATTCGTAACATTAATTTTAAAGAACTATCTTTATCTAGAGGCGATTACATGATATAAGAAAACCAATTTCTTACTAACCATAGGTATATGTGGGTAAAACCAATGAACAATAGTAAAATAATGGGTATGAAACAAATAGGTATCCTTAAAATACACAAAAATGCAGTACTCATAAAAAAATGACAAAATATGCAAAAATATGCATTTAAAAATAATTTATATGCAAGTAAAAATTGTAAAACACAGAATATGCAGTACACATTAAAAAATTAAAAAATATTCCAAAATATGCAAAATAATACTATGTATTCCTGATCTATTGACTATAATTAAAACTTATAACTTGTCTAGGTACTTTTTGGATTGTTTAGAAAAAACATGTAAATGTATATAAATCCGGGTCCTAATGATAATTTATTTAACAAACTTTATATTTAATTTAACAATTTTTTTTTAAGTTTAATACTATATTTTTTTAATATAATAATATTTAATATTTTATTTGTTAGTTATTTTTTATGAAAAAAATTTTTTTTACAAACACAAAATACAAATTTATATTTATTTATGTCTATAAAACATATGATGAACATAAACTTATATCAAATAACTAAAAGATAAAACATTTTGGTAAAATGTTAAATAGGTTGAAAAAATTGAATAAGGTACATAACATTCAATAATTTTAATCTTTGCGGTTAATTTAAAGTTATATTATAGGACATGCTAAAATCAAATGAAAAAAAGAAATTTAATTAAATTTATTAAGATAACTTAAATCGTCATAGTTTATTGGATAAATTAATATTCAGTAAATATAGAGTCTAACACTTACAATTACAAAGAAATAAGATTTTTATGTATACCATTGAATGTCAAAAAATGTACTATATTATATACCTAATTTTAAAATGAATAATTAGTTTATATTATATACGTAGTATACATATTACAGTAAAACTTTCGTTAACGGTCACCTCTATGTAATGGTAATTTATTATGATCACGTCTAGTGTTACGGGGAAAATACATTAATACTTCTATAAAAAAACTGAATTTAACTCAAAATAATTTTCAAATATTGTATTCAATTGATGAATTTTGTCAACATTACACTTTCAGACGCTCATGAAAAATTATTGTGGATTCACGTTCAACTTTTTTTTTATCTACACTAGTAACAACTTATGAGGAACTTTGTATTAAATTTTTAAATTGTTTGATCAACAAAAATTAATTTATTATTGACAATAATTAAAGAAAAACAAAAAAAAAAAATCAAAAATTACTCATGCTTATAAATAGCTCAAAAAGAGTAAAAATATTTATTTAGTTTTATCATGTCTAGAAAATGATCATATAAACATTAGGTGAAAATTATAAGTACTATGGTTATTCGTTTTTGAGTTATTACAAAACAATAAAATTGATTTTATAGAAAATTAGTTTTGCAACACTTCTGAAAATTACAGGGAATTTTTTAATTTTAACCCCCAAAGTACTATATTCTAAATTATTTTAGCTACTAAATTTGCTTTCCTTTTAGGAAAATTGCAGAAGTAGAAAATCAAAGCATTTTCTTTTTGTTTAAAAAATGTTGCCATGACACTTAGAAAAGAAAACACACATCATTGTAAAATTAATACATTCATCACTCTGCTCAGAATTTTAAAACCTCAGAAATTCAATAAGAAAAAATTTTTTTGAACAAAATTAACTCTACGTGTCAAATTTGTTATATTTAAATTATTCAAACACATACAGAATGATAATAAGAAGAAAAGCAGGAAAGTCGCTCTGCTATATATCAGATTTTGAATGATCTCATTTATTGAGTAAGTCATTATAATAAATGTACAATTTAAATTCAATAATCAATCATAATATATGAAAAATAATTCTGAGTGAAAATAGTTTATCAGCCTCAATTTTTAAGGTTATTTTATAATTGATTTATACTACTTTTTCTATTAGTGAGAATATAATAAATGTATAATATACAATTTTACAATTTTTGATGATTTGTTAAAACCTTTGTTTAAAAATGTACTGAAAAAAATACCAACAAATTTTCGTTGAGAAGACAAGCTGTTTTTACTTTTCATTTAATAATTTACTATTTTATATAAATGTTAATAAAATTTATTAATTAATTTAATAACTTAATGTTATCAAAATTTAAAAATCAATCTCTTATAAAAATAAATGTAGATTTATACTTAATAATTTCTTTAACTCAACAACTTATGAGCAATCTTGCATTATATTTTCAAGATTTTTTTACCAGTAAAAAATTTATATCTTTTCCGTTAATTCACTACCACTCATTTTTTTTTTTTGGATTTTCCATTATTTTAGATTATTATATATTATTCACTACCACTTTTTTTTGCTTTTTCCATTCTAAAACTATATCTTATGTTATTGTCTTAACCACAACACAACAGTGGACTGGAACATTTATGTGCATGAAGTCTGTGAATACACTTTAACAAATAATAATGCTAAAATATGTGGTGTTAATACAACTGTTGAGATCGATGAAAGCTGTTTCAGTAAACGTAAATATAACAGAGGAAGGTTGTTACCAAATCAATGGGTTTTAGGTGGTATTTGTAGGGAAACCAAAGAAACTTTTTTAGTTCCTGCTCCTGACAGATCAGCACGTATATTGATGCCAATTATTATTGAACATGTTGCTGCAAGCATCACAATAATTACTGATGAGTGGCACACCTACCAAAGGCTTCATCTAACTTTTCAACACATGACCACGAATCATTCCATTAATTTTGTAGATCCTAATACTTTGGCTCACACTAATACTATTGAGAGTTCTTAAGGCAAAATAAAATCTAGAAATAAAAAACAGTGGGGTACCTACTGACCAATGCTGAACAGCTACTTGGTCAAGCACATGTGGCATAAGCATTACGGTCCTAATAAATTATTTGAAACAATGCCACAACATATTGCACACTTCCAAGCCCCAAGAATCAAAATAATATAATAATATAAAAAAAAAACGGAAAAACCAAAAAAAAAAAAATAAAAATAATGGTAGTGAATTAACGGAAAAGGTCTAAACATTTTTTTTATTAACATTGTATTAAAAAAAGTTAAAAAAATTCAAATGTATATAAATACCTTAAAAAGACCATAATATTTTGAAAGTTAATCTATATAAATCCTAATAAAATATTTATGTATTATTTGACAAACTATAATAAAATTGATTTAATAAAAAATTGATGTTGCGTGCTTGGGGTAAATATTTCTGTTTACTGTATTTTTTTATTTTATTGATTATTAAATAAGTTAGGGAGATATAAAAGAAAAACTTTATCTAATTAGCCACAAGAAATTATTTATGAAGTTGAAAAATGAAGCATTTTTAGTGTTCTAAAAGGCAATAAAAAATAAAAAAAAAATACATCATTGTAAAACCAATTAACGTTGCTCCACTCAGAATCTAAAAAATTGTAAATCAATTTAAAAAATTACAATCACAATATCATAAAACAATTTTTTTAAAAAAAAATATTTATCAGTATGGTTTAAATAAATAATTTAGTACCAAGTTTCTTTTTATACTAATTTTTAAGGTATGAAAATGTTAATTATTCATTTTAAATGCATAGACCTAGATTTACATTTACCTACAATTATCTCTATTTTATGTTTAGAAGACTTATTTAAAAAACTATACTGACCTCTGTAAGCCTTTGTTTATGGCTAGCATGGTCTTTCCAGTGCTAAAACAAAATAAAAATAAAAATCATAAATATATATATATATATATACTTAGAAAACAATAAAATTTATATAAAATAAATTGTACAACGAGCGGCAGCTTTAATGAATATTAAGTTACAAGAAAAATTAAATTATAAATGGTTATCTAAAATATAGTTAAATATAGTTATTAACAGTTATTTGATGCAACAAAAAAAAGAGGTAGATACAAATATTCTTGATAGCATATTGTTAGAATTTATTTGTCTGTGAAAAATAATACAAAATATATTCTTAATAATCAATCAATAAAATTATTATACTTGAATAAATAATCCTATTTCATATAATTAGTAAAAAATATATTCATTAAAGTTAATTTATATAAATTTTGATACTAAATAAATCAATCTGTGTTTGACATATAAAATAATAATAATAATAATAATAATAATACAGAATAAAAATTATTTATTCAAATATAAATAAATAGCAACTCAAAAAAATCTATCTTAAGGTAAAAATAAAAATTTGATTTTCTTTACAAGCCAATATTTACATGCATATCAATGAACAATACTATATACCCCATCTTTCAGACATGAAACATAAGCTCTGTTTCACTATGTTCTGTGTGCACAATGAAAGTAAATTGTGTCTCTATTCAAATAATTTCTGCCTACCAGCAATTTTGTGTGCTTACCAGCACTTAATACAAATAATTGGAAATATATTACCTATGCCATCTCGTGATACATCAATCCATTGGTTATTAATTACACTTTGCTACAGATCCAGGAATGGTATGAACAATTTCTCCTCTCCATTGATTGGGTTATTGAGTTTAAGTCAAGTTTTAATTTATTATGAATATTATTTTTTAAATCATTAACAAATAATGTAAATTATGAATTAAAGTATAATTTCGATCGCCACCCGCATAGGAATATTTGGAGGAAGAGTTAACTACAGTTAGTTATTTTATAATACAATTAATGATTCTTAAATAAACAATTTAATTTATGCTTAAAAATGATAAATTTAATAGAATATGGTCTTAATCCCACTTCCTAAATATCCAAATGTTACACATCATGTAAATGCTAAATAGGTTAATTTGAGAGGAAATACTTATTAAACTATCGCACAACTGGAACTGAATCCTCCTAGCCCTAATACTTTGCTGTAATGTTCTTTAAGTTTGTAGACTTTAAAGTTATTAAAGGATTGAGTAAAAACACACATTACATGGAAATGTGAACATATTTATGTTTAATTTTAGGTAAACATACTAATATGTATTAATTGTATTGTATCAGTGAATTATCTAAAATATACTAAACTTACTCAATGAAAAAAAATCAATTGTAATAGGTTAATTGATATTGAATTAAATAATGAAAAAATTTCAATTTTTATATTGTAAAATTGATTTAATATTGGTAATGATTATATCTATATACTTAAATCATACTTTACTAGCAAGTATAGTTTTAATACTCCTTGTTTGATCAATAAAAATGTTTTGAAAATATTTATTTTTTCACATTAAACTATATATTCTAAAAAAACTTAAAGAACATTACAACTACATTACTTATCAATCCTTAAGTTACTAAAAATTAATTTTATGATATGTACATTAATATATTGGTAGATGTAGAATAGTATAATGTGCAATCAAATAAAATAAAATTGTAAAACAACACTATTTATAAGCTGCCACACTTTGTAAAATAAAAAAAAAAATAAAAACAAAACAAAAGACAAAATAAAAGTATATACTAAAACTTTAATGATATTAAAGAATAATAAATTTAAAAAATACTGTAATCACTAATTAATAAAAATTTAAATAATCAGGAAAATGTTGGTTCTTTAATAAGAATATATAGTTATGTAAATAATATGAAGTTAAAACAAATGAAGGGTGGGTGATTTATAAATGAAATTGAAATGTAAAACTTATTATAAAAATGACCATCATTTTACAGAAATACATAATTTTACTTTTATTAAATAAGCAGTTAAAAGACATAAGTCATAATACAATGAATGAATTAACATATAATTAGAGCCCAGAGATTCAGTATACAGTCACAGTTAGCAGTTGAAAATATAATGTTAGTATTTCAGGTATGAGTTGAAATTATACATAATATTGTGAGAAAAATTTAGTGTAGTGCTTTAGCATGCCAATGTTTCATTTTAAAATCTAAAATTTAGATATGGTATTATCTAATATAATACTTATTATATTTTTTAAAATGATCAAATAAGTGTGTAAAATATATCTTCATATTAAAAACCAAAAAGTATATTATAATTTAATCTAGTTAACTAATTAAAATATTTAAAATATATATATTTTTTTTTATAAAATAGCAAGGGAGAATATTATTTTTATTTTAACTAAACGTCAATAACTTTGAAATAAAAACTAATGAACATAAGAAAAGTATTTTAAACAAAGATTTATATTTGTCATCAAAAAATTATATTATTAAATATTATATTAATTAATCAAAGTTATAATGAATAGTTCAATAAAATCCATGATAAGTTATACATTTAATTTTTAAAACAATTAAATAATATTATTAGGAATATATAAATAGGTATGTAATTATAATTGATTTTTAAATTTCATATTAAGTATTAATCAAAAACTAAAACATATGCCAATTTTATATAACATGCTAAAATTAAAATATAAAAATGTAATAATTTATTTTTTATGTTTTAGAATTTTTATATAATAAGTACTGTAAATTATAAATTTTACTTAATACATTTTGACTATATAAAAAAAAATGCTAACTAGAATTTAAGTACTGTTATTTGGACTTTTGCCTATAGAGTAATATAAATAAATATAATAAATAAAAAGTATTCAAAATATATTACTAACTACAATCTTAATTTTGTTAAGTGAACGAACAGCACTCGAGAGACCATCAAAAGAAAATTTGAGTTTAAATAATATATAACTAACCAATTTATGATGTGCATATTAAACAAATAAAAAAATACTTCCTTTAAATATCTAACAGTTAAATATTTAACTATAATATTTAAATAAAAATTAAATACATTTTTATTTAAAAAACCTAACATTTTATTTATTCGGTTTTATTAATTAATTTCCCCCAAGTCAATAAATACAAAAATTAAATTTTTTAATTAGTGAATTTTTTATTATATATAAATAAAAAATAATATTAGGTATGTCATCAACATTTATTTTTTGATCGAACTATAATTTAAGTGTTCTATATATTTGGTATATTATTGTTGTAAATGTATATTTAAAGTAATATATTTTTCCTTTTTTTCTAACCAAATTATTATTTAAATTTCTTTAATAGTAATTTTATTGAAAAAATGGTACATTTAAAATGAATTGTTAATGAATTGATTCTAATAATATCACTGTAAAACAAATGAAGAGAAGAAATGGTCATACCTGGATAAAGGGGAGAGTGGAATATACCTGAAGCGCCCAGTAGGGTGATGAATAGGGCCAGCAGCAAACCTTCGAGCTCCTTGAGGAGTTAAATAAGCTGCTAATGCAGGTACTGCTTTATTGCTACTAGGATTGTTGGCAAACTTCACTGTAATTGATTCTGTTGAACCTTTGGGAACAGTTCCGTTTAATTCTTGAATTGCTCGTTCAGCTTCAATTCTTTGATCAAATCTTATAAAACCAACACCTTTTGAAATTGCTAAAAAGAAATTGTAGTAAATAAAATGTATAACACATTTGACCACTTATGGATCAAGTTGTCAGGATATCATATAAAATAATAATTTAACAAATCACAGTTCATTATTAGTTATGTAGTATGTAATTTAAAATTATTTTATTGGTATAACTAAACTATTAAGGATGGTAATTTTTTTTTTTGCATATAACTTATTTTAATGATATATGTATTTTATGTATATTAAATAAATAAATAATTTAGTAACTTAAAAAATACAATATTTTATTGCGCGTATTAACTACCTACCAGTAAAAGCTATACCGTTCTTTTGATTTAGTAATATTTAGCTTATTGTTTAAAATAACTACTGTAAAAATAATTTACATTGATTTTTTGAAGAATATTTGTGAAATAATAAGTTCATATTTTGTTTAAAAAAAATAATAATAAATACAAATTGAATAATCGTTTCATTAAATTACTAACTTTCAACACACAACAATTTTATCAAGAATATAAAATCATTAATTCCAGATTAATTTCTTTAACTTAAATTTAAATATGTTAATGAGTACAGTATAAATGCTGTTTGGTTAGTTGAAAACTAAACAATTATTTAAGAATAAGTATTTATCACAATAAAACTATTATTCTTTTATTAAAATCAATAACTTACACGGCGAATGATCTCCAGTATTTCCTACAAATTGTCGCACTGTGAACATATCAGTAATATTTTTTCCATTAGAATATTTCAAGACAAACAATGAAACAGTGAAAATATGAAACTAAACTCACCAGTCATATTATCACATAAAATTCTTGATGTTATTATCCGACCATAAGGACTAAATAAATTTTCAAGGTCTTGTTGAGTCATATGTTTTGGAAGACCACTGACATATAAATTAGCCCCTTTAATTGCTTCACTACTAGGTCTTGCAAAGGATACCTTAAATTGTTTTTTATTACAATTAATTACTAGACATTGATTAACTAATATTGTGCATATGTATAAAATTTAATGTACCTTAATTGTTTTATTTTGTAATCTTAGTCCATTTAAAGTATTAATTGCTTTTTCTGCATCTTCTGGTCGATGGTAGTTAACAAAACCATAACCCAAACTTTGACCTACAAAAACAAAAATAATAGAAAAATTAAAGCATGCACATTATTTATTAATGGTGATGAACATATAGCCCGATGTGATAAATATAAATAAAATAATCAAACAACAAAATTGAGTAATTAACTATCTATATATGTATGTACCTATATGTATGCATGTTAATATCTATACTCAGTATTATATGTACAAATATAAAATAAAATGTTAATAAAAATTAATAAAAAGTAGTTAAATATACTATTCAAGTTTTATCGTTGTAGAGATGCATAGTCTCTCTTTAGTGATTTTTATTACAATGGGTATAAATTACTTCTAACAAACTATTATAAATACTTGATTGAAATTGATTTCTAATTTAATAATAGTAAAAAAAAATATAGTTCAAATCCCATATGATTAAATTTATATTTAATGTTTAAAAATTTTTAAATAAAAACAAAAAATTCAACATTTTTTTGCAAGTTACAACATTAAATTAAATGTATTTATGTTAAAACATAATACCATAATTTAAATTAACAGAAATTAATCCATTTTTTTAAAAAACTTCTGACAAATTTAAAAAGGTCCTCTCTAAAGTACCATCTGTATCCAATTTCTAATCTAAAGAGAGGCTAAATGAAACTTTTGTTGTATTCATTAATTCTTATTTATTCACCCTCCACCCCAAAAATAAATAAATAAATAAAAACAATAAACTAAATATACAAATTTACAAAAAAAAAAACACATATTAGTAAAAACAAAACCCCGCTCAGAATATTAAATCAAATAAATTAAAAAACATATTAGACAGTGAATTTATATTAGTAAAATATATGTAACATTTATAAAAATAATATTTCTTAATTTATATTTCTGGTCTCAAATACTTTACAGTACTACTATACTATACAGTTAAGTCTAAACTTTGTTTGATAACTAAGTCCCTAGGTATTTTTATTACAAACTAGTGTGGCCAGAAGTACACATAAATAATACATTTTTAAATATAATAAAATTATAAATCCTAGTTTCAAATTAATAATTGCCATATTAAGAACTAACAAGGCTTTAAATTACAGTACCTGATGGAAGAGATCCTGTTGTGAAAAAGCATGAAAAAATAAAAATAAAAATAAAAATAAAAACATATGTTATGAATATGTATATTTGTAAAATACCATTAGATAAAAAAAAATTTCTATAAATGAAATATTTTTAAATGTTTACCTTTTTTAAAATAAATGAAAAATTATAAAATCATAAATATAAATTATAATGTAATCATAATCCACTTGTAAACAATTAATTATTTTGTTTATTTAGTTTTAGTACATTTTAATTAAAAGTTTAAAACAATTTTAACAATTAAGTTAATGCTAAATAATAAATAATAATAATTATAATAAATTCAATGGTCAAAATTAAATTAAAAAAATCCTTCTGACATTTATTTAGTTAGAGATTTATATTTTATAATAATCAGACTAGTTATATATTGTTATTTATCATTCTAATTAAGAAAGGTATTATGCATGTTTTAGATTTAATTAAATTTACAAAAGGCTATAACTATTAAAAATTACATTATTTTAACCAGGCAGGTATTAGGTATATTTATTGGAAATATAAATAATTCACACATAGGTACATCCTTAAAAGTAATAATAACTTAGTTGTTCCGCAAAAAAAAATATTCAGAAATAAAATTAACCTTTTTTTATTTTATTAAAATTTTATTAATTACAACCACAACTTTTTAATGCATTTCAATATTATGAGAGTTTGATTAAACAAACTTTGCTACGCAAAAATTATAAGTAAAAAAAAATCTATAAAACTAAATACATCTCCATCAGGTACAATATGTTTAAAAAAAATGTTTAAGAAGCATTGCCTTAGAAATCGATTTTACAACTCACATAAAAAGTATAATCAAGTGTATGATCCATATTTTATTTCAATAGTTTTTAACAATAATTGAATAACTGGTTTGTAGGAGGATAAGGCAAAAACCTAGCTCTTCAAAATAAAAAATGTATTTAATCTGCTTATAATTATTATAGTTTCTGTAACAATTATAGGCATTAGTACAAAAATGATGTCATCTGGAGATACCTATTAATTAAAGTGACATTTTATAATAGGTATATATCGAAACATAATAAATAAATTAATATTGAGATTATTAACTTTGAAAATAATATTTTATGTTATATTTAGAACATTGACATTCAACACCTCTGTTAAATTAACTGTGGTAATTTGATAGGTGTATTCAATTTAATAAGGATAATACTTTAACATCACATTACATAGGTACATACATATAAGCATACATCATATTCTTTTTAATAATTTTTATTAAATATTGGCTGACCTTGTGTTTAATTTAGTAAATTCATTTCACAGAACATTTTTAAACAATTTTTTTATGAATTTAAAATGAATACAAATTATTGTTTTTAAATTTAATATAAATTTAGATATTTTTTAGATATTATTGGGTACTATTTCATATTTAAAAACCGTATTCCTGTATACCTATGTGGAACAAATATTCTTAAAAATGTCTATAATACATTTTTTAACTTTTTTTATTTGTAAATTCTACTTTCTATATATTTACAATTATTAAAACAATGCTATTCATTGCATTTTTAGATCTGTATAACATTATTTCATAAATCCACTGGTCTCATATATTCAATAATTCAAAAGAATATTAAGTAGGTTGGGTACCTAATTCTGATTTATTTTTTTATATTACAGTGACATAAAATTATTTAAGATCATATTGTTTTTACAAAAAATTCTACATTCCACACAAGACAATCAGCTAATATAAAATGAATACTTTGGGTACCTTTATTTTAAAACTTTTAAAATAAGTAAGTTCTTAGTTATCAATATTTTGGATGTAATTCTAATCAAGCATGAGAAGTGTTTAAAAAATAAATGTATATAGATTTATAGAGAAATTATTTGATAATTAAATTAAGACCATCTACTTTACCTATCTACTTTAAATGCCCTACTAATAAATATTAAAATTATTTCATTTATACAATTATTTTCTACACTATTATAGCATTTTATGTTATACTAAGTAAGTTATCTTTTATGTACGCATTCATAGTAGTTAATCATAAAATTATACATATTTTATACTGCTACAAGTTATTATTTAAAAAAATATCTTACCTGTGACTTTATCTCTAATAAGTTTACAGCTTTCAACTTCACCAATTGAAGAAAATAGTGATCTTATTTCTTCTTGAGTCATCGTTTGAGGTAAGTAATTTACAATAAGGTTTGTTTTACTTTCTTCATTTAAAGAATTTCCTTGTGATGCATGAGAATTTGTACTTGAGGTATGTATTGATCCATTATGTGGTAGTGAATCCATTCCGTTTTGCATCATATTGATAATTATAATTCTTTTTAGATTTTTTGACTAGTTTATTTTTTTTTTTTTTTTTGTTTTCAGTAAACAAATAAAATAAATGAAAACAATAAATTCTGAAATGTAATCAAAATATAAAGTTAGTTTAGCTATATTAATTAATATTACCTATTTTTATTTTGATGATTAAAAAGTTGGTAAGTAGAAATATTTTGAAAACAATTAGAAAGTACACACAGCCGGTCTAAGAAATATGCTAGAGTCTACTAAATAAACTAAACTTTTTTTTTGTTGGATGACCAGCTTATGTCCAACTGATGGGGCAAGCCTACATGAGTGACAGTCTCAAAGTAACAACACAGCATTGACAATGGTAGGTTCAAAATACTTAGAATATGAATTGTATCTAATATTAAATAATAATATATATCTTAATAGTTTCCAATAAATCTAAACTTATAAAATATTAAATGTATTAATTTGTTTTTGAGCTCTGCTGTCTGTTATAACAATTAAAAATCATTGTTATCAATAACTATGTAATATAATCATATCAAAAATTTAGTTCTACAAGAATATTCATCATAATCAGATTGGTAACCTACCTAGTTCAAATATAATACAATGATTAATAGTTAATACTACTTACACATAAAAAATAAATAATCAATACTATTTTTATAAGTACTGATAACCTATAAGCATTAAGTAGTAAATAAATAACCAGGATAATACTCATTCATTTTTTTTTTTACATTTGTCATAAAATGTATTATATTTATAAACCAAGGTTCCTGATAGGTACTTTGGATGGTAAGTGTATAATTATTATGAATTGTGCTTTTGTAATAAATTGTTAGAAATCTAGGTAGGTATCTAGTAAAACAACATTTGTTAAACCTACCTAGATACATGTATTTCTTTTTCAGATAGAATAAAAATAAGTTATAACTATTCCTATCTTAACAAATGTTTTTACAGAAAAACCTAGTGCTTAAAAGAAATATATTTGTAAGTTGTTTAGTGTTTACAAAAATACATATAAATTGTGTAGTTAAATATTAAATAAATCCTGGGATGGGTATGACCAAATATCACAAGGTTTGTCTCTTCGTGGCAGAGTTTATAGTTTGAAATGCTACGGTTATCGATCGGTGGATAGGGATGAGATACAGAAAAAAAAATCAATAGCAATTGTTACCTACCACGTAAAAGTGTATTGTCAGATATAGCCGAAACACCTGACAGACTAAAATAATATTATGAATTATGATTGTTGACTCGCTGCTTGCAGTCCATCGAGAACCGCTCAAGTTCAGTGGCATTTTCTAAACGCACATGTACAGGCAAGGCAAACTACGCGATCAACTATCGGCAAACGCATTTTCGGTCGACGACAAAATGAAAAAAAAAACGAAGAAACGAAGACAAAATAAAAAGAAAAAAGAGACAGTGACAGGGCAAGTAGATTAAGATGTGAGCGGGAGAGACGACGAAGACGTCCGAGCGTCGAACGAGCGAGTGACCGTGAGAGTGCGGAAAAGGTGAGACGCGTCTGACTCTTCGACGTGTGCAGCGTCGTTGTCGTCGTCTAATATAATACGTGCTAAGGTGCGACGCGTTCGAACATCGCCTAAGCTTAAAACTTCGATTAAACCGTTAAACAAACGGTTTAGTATTAAAATATATAATAAATTTGTAAGTAGTAAGTACTCAATATACTATATAGATTGTGAAACGACAACTTCACACGTTCGAGAATCGATGTCGTTAAGCGCGGTTAAATTTATGTAAATAATATACACATGATTATTGTTATGATGATTGTGATCGTGATTATATTATTATTATGCTAATAACTATAATAAGTATTAACATAGGTTGTCTGTACACGGTGCATATACGCGCACGCGCACCGGGACATGCACACTTGCGCTTGTACACGCTCACTCATGTCCGGTGCGTTTTAACACATGATGACGATAACAACTACAGACCACTGTATAATGTTATACACATTACACGGTTATATTATAATTTATAAGCTCTATTTATACTTTTTACAATACAACTGACTAGTTTGTGGCTTGTACGGACTACAATGCATAAAGAAAAAATAAATTCATTCGTATAATTTTAATATTGATGATAATTATTGATAATGATGATAAAGGGGAACAACTGACTAAAGAGCTACGGCGGACCATTCGATGATTGAACGTCGTCGGACCAAATGCGCGTGCGTTCGAACAAGCTTCTAGTTCCCGCCGCCAACAGTAAAAAACTTACAAACTCCTTCTGGTGTTACTGCATATCCGGCCGGTGGTCTCCCTCACTCTCTCTTACTCACACATACTCTCTCTCTATCTCGCCTCCCTCCCATTGGGCTACTCCCCACCGTAAGACCGAACAGCTCTAGCGATCGACGGCCCGGCTACCGCCCCTGTGCTAACGATTGCGCGAGCTCCAGTCGTCTGTCATCACCATCGTGTATCAAATAAAATTTTATTATTTTATTCATCGTTTCTATACTCCAGTCACCCGGAACATTAATATTGATTAGACTCTGTCTCAGGTCCCGGAAATTCCGAGAGATTTGCAAATATGTTATCAGTCCCGAACAATTTATGTCATCAATGCGCATGCGCCGAGACTTAAATACCCAGTATACAATATCCTGAACTAATTCCAGTGTGGCGCGGTGATATTCTCATGCCAGACAATTCTCTATGTGTCGGGTTCAATGCATAAACACTCTCCCTGAAAAAAGTAATTCTTTGCTCTTTTTTTTCTGACAGTTAGTATATTTAGAAAACAATATTGATGAAATCCGAGGTCCACCCAAAGTGGTTTTACACAAATCGATGGATATTTTCGATTTTAATGTCAGAGCGAGCGTAGCGAGTTTATTGGTATATATATAAGTTTTTATAAATAAATATAAATATGACTTGGAAAACTACAATCAATAATGATAAAAAAACCATTTTACTTGTATTCTAATAAACATCAAAAAAATTTAAGTCCTGGCGCATGCGCATTGATAATACAAATTGTCCGGGACCTAAGACAGAGCCTATTGATTATTGTAATATGCTATTTGCCACCAGTCGAATCGCGCTCACAATCATTTCCTGCACCAGTCACCACAAATTCAGATCTGAGCTATTTCCCACATAAGATAATATTTTTAAGATAAACGATAAGCGCAAAAATTGTATAACATTTAAATTCTGAATAACGATAAACGTAAACATTTTATTACATATAGATTATAAATAACGTATAAAAACTTTTTTTTTCAAATGAAAACTCTGTACAATAATAATAATTTAATAATATTAATTCATTTTCGAATATTTGTAATTCCTACACAATTAGGGGCCTAGTGTGGCGCAGTCAGGCATCGTCCGGCGTCGCAAGCTCTCCAATGGTGACCACCCGGGTTCTTTGCGGAGAATCCTTGTCCCACATAAAATCACGTATTCCAACCATAACTCCCATACAAATCTAATAGCCCATGTTGTCAAGGGACAAAAAAAAAATAAACAATTATACTGATGTAACTACACTCAATTAATCAAACAAATGTACATATCATCATATGGTTTGTTGCTTGTTATTAAAAATAATTAATTAATTAAATCTTTTAATATACATAAATACATAACATAATTGGAATTTTAAGTTAAGCCATAAATTTACACGAAAAAGGGGAAAAGTGGGTACCGTTCTCTTATACATTAGGTGCCGAGTGGGTCATTGTAATGGATGTATTAAATTTGAATTCAATTATATATTATTATTTATTATTCAATGATATATTATTCATTATATACAAAAAAAACGATTTTGAGCGGTGATGGTCTGTTAGCCTTTATAAGAACCATAAGGCTACATTTTCCGATTCAAAAATCAGAAAAAAACTTTCTCAAGTGAAGATAAATTTTAAATACTACCAAAGATATAGTTTAGTTTAGTTTATAAGTATATAATTATTTAAATTACATGTATACATATTTAAAATGTATTGTATATAAATAATTAAATTACTATAATTATAGTCTTATAAGTATTAATATTTTTAATTGTTTTTATGAATAAATTATGTTTACTGTTTAAATGGTATTGGTAAATTTATTCAAAGGTTTAATGAGACTGGATGTTGGAAGAGTTACAAATATATAAATAGAATTAAAAATATGTGTCGTGTTCACCATTATTGAGTTTTTTTAATTTTTTTTTTCGAGAACCAAGAAATTTGTTTATATTATTTTATTTTTTCAAATCAACAATTTATCGATTACTCCAAATTTGTTTACAACAAGAAGCATAAAAACTTAAATTAGGTCCTCTTCATTAAAAGTGACACTGAAGCCCTAGTTGACCTAGTTGTGTCATTGTTTAAACATATATTTTTTTATGAATCTCTAAATCAAAAAAAAATTGTAAATTTTCAAAATTTTGTTAAAATTCTAACTTTAAACGCTTATAAAAAACTATGTAGATGTACACTCAACTTTTCTTTTAATTTTCAAGTTTTTTGATACAGTAAAAAAAAATTTATCGACAATAATAAAAAAATAATATTATACTTAAAATTTCTTATGCCTATAAATAGTTTAAAAATAGTTAAAATATATTGAAAATTTTCTGGTGTATAAAAAATGCTTATATAAACTTTTTCGAGTGAAAATGTCAAATGTCTACAGTTATTATTTTTTTATGTTACACTAAAATTTAAAATCAATTTTTTTCAGAAAAATTTCATTTTTATCCAATTAATTTTTTGTTTTTTCATTGATGCTTTTGAAAATTGCTGAAAATTTATTTTACCTCCTGTTGGTATTTAAAAATATTCACTTTCCTACCAGTAAAGATGCTGAAATAGAAAATCAATGCATTTTTATTGCCCCAAAAGGTAATTTAAAGCACACATCATTGTAAAATTAATACATTCATTTATACATTTATAATTATTAGATTATGGATTTATGAAATCTGAATAAGCTAATATTGTGTATAAAAGTTTAATATTATATTAGGTATAGTATAAAAATAATTACCACCTTTATAATTTATTACTTTCTATTAATATATATGTAGTAGTCTGTTAATTTTTAAAGCTTTTAGTTTAATTTTTTAAGCCTGATAAACATTTATTTTTTAATATTATTTCTATAGCCATGAGAAGCAGTTTGTTTTTATTTGTTATTTTTATCTATTGGCGGATACCGATGATTAATAAAGGTATGTATTTTCTATCTATTCTAATTTATTCACAATGTTTGAATCGAAGTAAACAAAATGTATAATATGTGAGTGATTAAATACTTTTTAAAATACTATACTTATTTAATGTTTTTTTTATTATATAAAATCTGGTTAACTTCTTCTCTCGATCATTAGTTATTTACTGGGTTTATACATGACTATGATATTTGAGGGAAAGAGGGTGTAACGTGCAAGATCGAAAGGTGTAATATATAAGTTTATAGTGGTAGAATAATGAACTCGTATTTTGCTCATTTAAAATATACCTATTGTAATAATTAAGGTCAAGCTGTAGCAGTGTAGGTTTTACAATTTTGTGTATGGAGATATGGATTTTATGCAGGTAAAAAAACTAAATACCAATAAAATAAATGATAAAATGACGATTTTGATCAGTAGTTTAAATTTATTTCAAGAAAAACAAAATATTTAATGAAAATTTATTTGGAATAGTAGGTTTAATAATAACCTATTAAATATTAAAACTGCATCTGATTCAATCGGTATAGCATAATCTAGCAATATTTAAAATATTACCAATGTATTTGTATTTATTTAAAACTATAGTTATTTGATAAGAAGTAAAATACAAATTAATATTGTATATTTTATATTTTTTAAATATTCAAACACGAAGATCCACTAGATTCAATTATAATAAATACCAACAGCCAATATTTTGTTTATTATATTATAATTGTCATTAAAAACAATATTGTGATTTGCGTTTTGTTTTATTTATTTAAATTAGATACATACATAATACATTATAACATAGATGCATTTAATACTACATTGTTTTACATAGAAAAATTTTAAAAATAACTTTTAAAAATTGGTTATTTTGGTCTGATGTTAACATTTACTGAAATGTTATTCATCGGCAACATAATGTACATATATGTATTGGCGTATTGCTTTAAAAGTTCGTAAATAGTTTTTGAAACCGTCATAATTATTTTTATGTACATAAAATATATCAACACTACGTTATAACTTATAAGTAATAAATATTTACCTACTAATGAAATTAATAACTAATAACAATATATTTTTCTTTTTCGCTGCACATAATGGTTTATTATAATCGATACGAAAATCACTACGACATGTAAATATACAGAGAGTTTAAAATTGTTAACTATGGATGTTTTTTATTCAAGACAATATATTCACTCGTAAAATAGTATTTTTGACGCAATTGAATTAAATTATTTAATATATGAAAGTCGATCTTTCGTAACGACTAACGAGACGCAATTATTACAGTATCAACCACATAAATATATATAAAATACTGTTAAAAATAGAGGTCGGATCTTAGCTTATTAAAATGCACTTTAAACAGTGCTAATATAAGTGCTCCAAAATATTATTTTAATAATTTTTAAAGTTAAGTTTAAATATATATATTATTAATTTATTTATTTTAATAAATATAAATATCAATTTTAGTAAATAATAAAATTTCAATAAAATAACATTAAAACTATTAGTTTTATTTATGAAATGATTTCAAAATAAATATTTCTCCATATTATCTGATGTATTCCTTGTTCTCCTATCAGTTTAAATGTTTTTGTTCGTTTTGAATGAACGATCTATGTTTGGCGATTATAAATATAAGTAGTAAATAAGTTAAGTAAGAAGTAAGAATTAAGAAAACAAAATTAAACTTTTCCTTTCTATACATCCTAAGTTATTTTATTACATGTTTAATGTCGTTCATCACGAAATTAGTTCAATTATACCGAGATTATGTATTTTAATTGATATCTATTCATAAAAGTTAATACAACTTAAGGAATATACGTCAATTGATCGTTTGGCAAATTGGTCGCAGTATATTTTCGTCGCGAGATGTGATACTAGTTTAAGAACATTATGTAGGTACAAATGAACAATGATCATTATTATATATTATATGTACCTACAGGTTTTGCGATAATAAATATTATCGAATTTCATTTATTTGGAATCCAAATATGTTTCCTATATGGCTAAATAGTCTATACTGTGTACACGCATTTTAGTTAACTGTAATAAACGGCGCAGTCTAGTGCTAATTTTATAGTTAATACAAAAATACAAAAATAATACTTAATATGCCTTTAGATTTTGTAAAAAGTGAAAGAGGAAGAAATATGTTCGTACATGATGGTTATTTATATCGTTTTGAAAATCAAAATAATGAAAAAACCATATGGAAATGTATTGGAAATTTTAAAAAAATGTAAAGCTAGAATACATTTAGATGAATATTCTATTTTAGGTAACCTGATCGAAATATCACATATTCCTTTGCCAGATATTGCCAAAATTGAAGCTAAAAGAGCAATGGAAAATTTAAAGTAGCTTGCTAAGACATATGAACTCAGTACTCAATCTGTTATAGCAACTATTGCTTCAGAGGTAATTTATGCAATTTGTATAAACAATAATTTAATTTTTCTAATATAATATTATAACCTAATAAAATTTTAAATATTTATAATTTTACGACCAATTGACTGTACTTATAGTGCTATTCGACTTATAGTGGTAGTATTATTTTCGGACTGGAACAACAATTTTTAAAAATATTCCAATATCATTCAAAATAAATGATATATTCTTTAACGTTAAAATATTTTTTTATGTGCAAAATAAACTTTTATCATTGAATTTTATGGATTATAAATTATATATATTTCTCACTATCGTTCAAAAACTTCAACTCTAAATTCTAATAAAATATATAATATCCTATAAATCCGACCTTTAGGCTCTAGATGTAATTGAATAATATGACCGATTAGCACAGCTTCATTACCTAAATCATGAATATAAAAAATCCTCGCGAGTCGGGCGTAAATACCTATCCATATCCAGATAGGTATCCATTATTATAACAGCGTAGAACGCCTATTGTATGCAGATATAATATTATGTACTAATAATAAGCGAGCACTGCGTATACAATATTAATATGGGTATACCACTCTACAGACTCGCGGAGGAAATAATATAACGTACCGCGAGCCGCGAGGGGCACCTTGCATCTGATATAACGCATATATATAGTGTATGTTATGTACGGTGCGGCCCGGACACTATTGATTTTTTGAACGCGAAACCGCTTTCTGCAGATTTCCAACGCTCCCGGGTTCCGGACCACCGCGATAAGCACAACGACCCGCTCTGGGTGAACAACTGGGGTGGTTGTGTACAATATATACGCGCCGGTTCAATAAATAGCTGCAGCTAGGGGCGTATTTGCACAGCGTATATTATAATTTATAATACACCGCACACGCGTAATATATACGACGGGCGTGCGCAAGTGGTCTCAAATTTTCGAGAAGCAGCGTTTTCATTTTCTTTTGTCTTTTATTATAGATATTAACTGAGATGGAAGAGGAGTAACGACTACCCCTTGTAAAAATCATAAGAGACAATGGGGCTACCTTGATATTTTGTACATTTGTTTTAAAAATTGTATAAGAATATATTGTTAATATAGAGCATTTAGGATGTTGTAAAAATAATTCAACATTGTTCAGAAAAACATCATATTGCAATACCTACAAGGAAGAACTTAAAGTCTACATAAGAATATTATTTATTACCTATATTGACTATTGATTTATGTTTTGTATTAAATAACAATCTTAAACTCAATTATATTTGGTCAGTTATATATTTATCATTGATTTAGACTGAAACAGAATAATATACAGTCAACGAATCTACAACTGCATCGCAAATAATTGCAAGAATAAAGAACAATTTCGTAGCCTGGGAAAGTTTTTATTGCTTGAAATGTTTCATTTTATTTCAAAATTAATATTAATGTTTTTCAAATTAGTGTCTGTGTGATGCCGTTAATGAAACAAATTTAATAGAAAAAATCTGTATAAGAACGTATTAAATACTTTTTACATATACCTATTTACGTTCATACCCAAGGACTGTGGCTCTAGGAAAACATATTCGAATATTAAATGTAAAATGGCGTTTTAGCAACCATCGTAAAAAATAAAGTCCATGGATAACGATCAAAGAAATGGCAACACAACCTCTATTCCGCCGTCGCGCCTTTGTTTTTGTATATATGCGTGCAACGATCAATATTAAACCCGCTATGTACTTATATATATATTTATGAAAAAAACGTAGCGAAGTGGAAATAGCGTTTTGAGTATTATACTATTATAACTAGTGAAACAAGGCTCAATGCTTTTATATTGTAATTGATGAAACGTAAAAGTTAATATTATAAAATAGGTACCATAAGCTACTATAAGTAGGTATATTGCTTAAAGTTTCGTTTAATTTCCCAGCACACGATTGCGTTCATACTTTGGTGAAGTCTCCGAAATAAGTCGAATGGAAAGCATTTATGAACTGAAAAGATTAAAAATAGAAAATTCCAAATTGACAGCGTAAAAATATTTATAACTATAAAATAACTGTAATTGTTAAAACGAAAATAATGGTTTGACATAATATTAAGACAAAATAATTTGACAAAACTTAAACTATATTCTCTTTATGAATACTATTTGTTATCATTTGAGAGAGTATTCAATTAATATTTTTCCAAAAGCCGACTTTCCGCATTAAAATGGTCCTTATTCATTTTAAATCTTGTCTGGGACGATACCCGTTTGCGTACATTTAACCTTTTTTACGACTCGTTTACGTACAAATGTACAACTCAATTGTGCACACGAATTTTTAATATTTGCGATTAATGACCTAAAACGCAGGACTCGTTTGCGTACATAAACTATAGCAAAAGTCTACTAAAACCCAAAAGAACTTACAAAAATGATGTTTAAGATTGTTTTCAGAAATTTTCCTTCTCACTTGTACAGGTTTAGGACTATCTGTATATAACAGGTGTGATTAAAAATGTTTTTTTTTTGTTGATTTAATTTAAATTAAATTTGTCATGTTATTTTATTAATTGAATATTATGTTTGTATTTTATTAATTTTAATTTAATGCTTTTTTGCCGTTAATTAAGCTAATTTATCGCTATAATATTTTGTGTCTATTTATTTTAAATATTCCAATCTATTTATAGATCTGTTACATAATTGTCTAAAATATCTGTCTAAAAAATTTAATTTATTTATGGTGTCTTTTTTGCTGAATATTATCAATATTTTTCTTTTTTGAATTTAATTTTAAATCTGATTCTAATTGAATTTGTAATATTGTGTCTATAATTAGGTAGATGTTTGGATGTGGCAAGTAAAATTGACTATTGTAATGACCATGAAAACTTCCTACGCCATTTGTTGACTTTGGATTATTATTATTTGGTGCACTTACCCACATAATTGGAGGAAAATCAAAGTCAAGCAAAATATAATTTTTTATAATATAATCTGTGAATTC
This sequence comes from Pentalonia nigronervosa, assembly GCA_014851325.1. Lineage (NCBI taxonomy): Eukaryota > Metazoa > Arthropoda > Insecta > Hemiptera > Aphididae > Pentalonia > Pentalonia nigronervosa. Next base: position 105,104 of record JACXSJ010000798.1, on the reverse strand, counting down.
CGTAAACTAGTCGTAGGCGCAATTGATAGCAAATCCGTAAAGCCGTCCAAGATTTCATCTAGTGATGAATAACCTTAACCAAAAAAAAAAACGCTTAAATCATGCGCTAATTTCTGATAATTTGTTTAAATATTTGTTTAAAAGTGGTTTATTTTGTTGGATATACTGATGCCAAGATGGAAATTACAACAAACTAATTCATAATTTGGAAACATTTTTATACGCATTATGAGCGACTTTTTCGAAATTAGCATGGAAAACATTTATTTGAAGTGATTTGTTAATCAGTTGTACACATAACTTTTCTAACATATTCCATAACATCAACATTGTGAGATTACGTGTATCTTATCGAAATGTTTAAGATAAATCGTTTCATTATTAGGCACTCCAAGTTACAATATAAGTTTAATTTAATAGTTGTACCCAAACGAGTCGTCATTTATTAAGTCAAAATATGTATTAGCTGGTTTTCAAGTTTTTCGATATGCGTAAACGGGTTGTCAGTTTTCAGGTAAAAAATGTATACTGTGCGCAAACCAGTATCACCGCTTGTTTGAAGTCTCAGAGGAAATGATGAGCAGATATTGACCGATAACTTTATATATATAATATGTCAGAGGAAATTCAAGAATCCCAGGAAATGGGTAGTTGCGTTGCGCAAACGCAGTTGCCATTAGGGTTAGGCATAGGCATAGATATTTGTTATTACTTACTGCGTGTAACGAGTAATTAATCGTCAAATATATGTAAAAATATTATCATCTAGGTATTTATAAAAAGATAGTCTGTTATAATTTAATGATAAAATATGGAATATACCAATTAAAATTTGAAATTATAAAACTAAATTCACTTTTCTACCAGAAAAGATGCTGAAGTAGAAAATTTAAGCATTTTTACTACACCGAAAGGTGAAGATAGACAGAAAAAAACGCACATCATTGTAAAATCAATCCATTCATCGCTCCCCTCAGAATCTAAAATGTATAATTCTTACTTGAATCTAGACTAACTTAGACAAAACTAGAGATTAATGTCAAAGATATCTCAGTACCTAAGTTCAATTTTAACTAAGTTCTGCTTAGAATCGAGTTATATTGTTGATTTATTTGCTTTCAAATTTATAAAGCTAAATAACAACAATAATTCATTCAAACCCGGGTTTAAAATTTAAGCACACTATAGGCGTAAATTTGATTCCTCACATTTGTCTTCATATTTTCTTCCTAACATTATTTTAAATTCTGCCTGTCTCGAATACTTCTTTATCGGGGGCTAACATACATTATTAAAATCAACACACAATCATGAAAATGTTATCAGGATTGTTTGAACATTTGTTAAATAAGAAATCTATTAGATTTCTAAGAAATATTAGAATTATTAGACAAAATATTTTTTTTTCATGTACCTAACTACAATGCTGAATTTATGTGTAAGTAATAAATTGTAATATATTTATGAATACAATATGATATATATAATTAAAATATTCAAATTTTTGCAAATTGTAATAAATGTCTGTATTATCAATAAATTAATTTATGGTTATAAAAATTTATTGTATCAAAATGATTACAGAATTGTATTATTTATTTTTTCAAACAAATATTTTTCTTTATTACCTGAAGTATACATAGATCAAGTTAAATTAATAATAGTAATAAAAACTTTTAGGTATTACCTACTAAATATTCATTAAAGTAGGATTTATAAGTTAATAAAATCTGCACGTATTTTATAAACACCGATAATTAATTAATTATACCTGTCGGCTATCATGTACACGTCATTATGTTGGAACATATTAATCATTAAGAATGATGGTTTTAATACAATGGATTTGTACATAAGTACTAATATTAGTTATAGTATAAACTATTATATATGCGACATGAGTAGATGTCACAATACAGACTTTATATTCTAAATACCTACCTACTCAGACATTTGGTATTTACTATAGTTGCTACTTTGTGTACAAACAATTTGACATTTTTACATTTTACATAAATGAGTACCTTTATTACAGAAATACAGCTGCATATTAGAAACGTATACTTTATTTATACATAGATATTATGAACTTAAAATGAATATTATAAAATATTATTGTATATTTTTATTTATTTTTTTTAACCATAATTAAAATTCCAAATGTTTTTTTTAGTATTATTTTATTTAGCTAATTTAAGTTATACAACAGAACGCTAAAAATGCTCTCTACGCATTATATTTTTAAATCTTTAACACTTTGAAAACAGTTACCTACAAGAAATATAAAAATTATAAGATTATTTAATAGCGTTTTATGAAAGGGTTTCAACTAAAAATTATACTAGCATTGTAACAAGTAGGTAGGTATTGAATAAGTATATTTATTATACAAATGAGCATTTCATTGATTCATTGTTTAAAAACTATATTTAGGTATTAGTTATGGTTATGTAATTTATAAAAGGAAATAGTATAGGTGTGGTCCCAAGCTCCGAACAATAATAGGCACATAAAATTAAGGCAGGCTTATTTCGGAATAGGTACTAAAAAATAGAATATATATTTAAAGTAGATCAAAATTTATATATTATTTTTGTTTGCCGTTTTTCGTTTTAATTGCGTTTACAAATTTCAATCGTGTTTTGTTATATATATAACGATTAAAAGCCCTGCTATAAATAAATAATATGAGCATTTTAGTTTATTTTATACTTAAATTTTTAAGGGACGTCACACCTATTTACACACGTATAACATATTAAATTTATGTTAAGCAGAAAAAATATAGTGTGGTCAAAACGAATTAGCTTATTATTAAAACTAAGTACGATTACTTTCCAGTCTCTAAGACTCTTGATCTTCAATCTCTAGCTGACCATAGGCAAATGTTAAGCAAAACTTTCCAAAGAGGTTTCTTATCTAATGTTATTGACTCTCCTACTCTTTTATCCCTTATAATCTTTAAAGTTCCTCAATTTCCAACCCGAACACCTGCGTCCTTCTATATTCCCCATTACAAAAGTTAAAGGATTTGTGTAAATAATAATATTAAAAAAAAAAATAATAATCTATATTCGTGCAAATGTTAAAAATATTATATTCAGTCATGAAACGAAGAATAAACAACTATTTTGAATTGAAAGTGAGATGTAAAGGTAATTCTAATGTAACGAATGATAGTGATATTTCGGTTTCAAATTCAACACAAGTATTAAATAAAGACGAACAAAATGTTATTTTGAGTACTTTGGTGTCTAAAAATCATAGTATATTTGATATAAAACTAAGTATTGATAAACAAAGACATTACGATGAATAAACGGAAGCATTAAATACAATTTGGACCCAGGTAAAAATTATGATTTTCCTATACGCTTTATGGTAGTAAAAATTTAAAATTTAAAATCTCGTAGTTTGATAAATGGAGTTAGACTATTTATAGTAGTTTTAGATAAGGGCATTTATTGCAAATACTGTATATTGTTCTACGTTAAACAAGGTGGGAAAAAAGGTCCCAATCGTTTGGGCAGCTTTGCACTCAAGAGTCAAGACTGAACCATTAAAAAATTGGAAACACGCAACTGAAAAGCTTAAATCGCATGATTGCTAGTAATTATTATACTAATTATGTTTTAAATTTTCAACATTTGTCTGCGGTAATTTCAGGGAAAAAGTCTTCTGTGTATGACCAAATTAACAAGGCAGTAAAAAAACAAAAAGATTATTGTTCTTGTAATTCAATCAGTTATACTCTGTGGTCACTAGGAAATTACCTTAAGAGGCCACTAGGATTATGATCCATTAAAATTAACTGAACCTAGTGAAAACGATGGCAATTTTTGTGCTTTAGTTCGATTTTATATAAATTCAACTTAAGTTTCGGGAGATAATACTCATCTTTTAGTGCGGGAAAATTATAAAAAAAAACGCTCAGTGCATAAGTTGGAAGATACAGAACCAGATGGTCGATGCTTGTTTTAAAATAATAACACTAAATACAGCTAAAAAAAATCAATGACTGTAAGTATTTTTCTGGTATTGTCGACGAAACTGCCGATATCTCCGGCATTCAATAGTTATCTTTGTGTGCCAAGTATTATATGATTCTAATGATGGAAAAATGCACGAAGACTGAAGACTTTTTAAAATTTGTATCTATTTATGAAGTAATTATAAGGAATTTAGCATATACTATAGTTGAAGAATTAAAAAATATGAATATTGAAATAAATAATTTACGTGGCCAGGAATACGCCGATGCTGCTGTTACGAGTGGTAAAATGAATGGGGTCGCTGCCTTGGTTAAAAAGAATACCTTACAGCTCTTATACTGTAGCTCTCACAACTTAAACCTATCAATATCTTATTCTTGTAATATACCTGAAATAAAAAATACTATGGGTATAATTGGAAGTGGATATTTATTTTTAAATACTCCAAAAAGACAAAAAGTTTTGAGTGAAAAATTGAATATATTCAAAGAAGAAGAAAAGTTGAAAGAAGACAGATGTCAATAAAAAAAAAACTAAAACTGAAACATCTTTATACAATTTGATGGGTGGAACACAATAATTCTGTGGAAATATTTTATGATTTTTTACAAATCATATGGTCCGAAAAGGACACGGGAACAAAAGCTAATCAACTACTTTTAGCTTTATAGGCTACTAAATTTCATGTTAGTCTGGCTATAATTAATAAAATGTTCAAGTATACCAAGCCTCTTAGTATTTACATGCAGAAGCAAAATATTGATTTTTGTGAAACCATGAACCAGATTAATATTATTATAAAAGAGTTAATGTCTATTCGGGAAAATGCTGAAACTGTTTTCAATGATTTATTCAAAACAATTGTAAATTTATAACACAATCCAAAGAAATGGATATAGAAATCAAAATTCCAAGACTTACCAAGAGACAAAAACACCGATGCAATATAATGATGAACACACCTGAAGAATATTATAGAGTAAGCATTTTTATTTCATTTATTGAATCTATTATTGAACAGTTGAACGATCGATTTAATAAACACAGAAATAATATCTGGTTTTTCAAGCGTTGACAGATTATAATAATAAAACAGATCTTTATCAACTTGTACATTTTTATCAAAATTATGTCGAATACTATGACAAAGTAGTTATTGAAATTAATTTATGGTATAGGTTTTTAAGAGAAAATAATATTAAACCCATGTGTGCATTGGACGCACCATCAAAATGTAATCCTGATTTTTATAAAAATGTTTATACTTTATTGTACATCCTTGTTGTTTTCCCTGTCACATCATGTGAAGCGGAACGAACCTTCTCATCACTCAAGAGAATTAAAAACTATTTAAGGAGCACTACTTCTGAAATTAGACTGAATGGGTTAGCTAATCTTAATATACGCTGAAAAGTCCCAGTTACAGTGGAAGAAGTTGTAAATATGTTAACTAAAGAAAACCGGCGCTTGAATTTTACACTACAAATAATAAGACTAATGACTAATGACTATACCATAATTTATTTAACATAATAATAATAATTATTAATTGACATACATCGTAAATATAAATTTAAAAATGTGATAATATGTATATTATTAAATAATATAATTTTGTTTATTAAACAATAAAATGTATGTATTATTTACTTAGGAAAAGAACAGAAAAACAGTAGATAAATAATTTTTTTTGGATCCCCTCCCTTTTGAATAAATCCTGGTTGCGCTACTGCGAGGTAGGTACCTATTTATGATATTTAATTTGTAATTGAGGTGTGAGCATTTTTAAATTGTAATATTTGACATACTCATAACATGCTTAAAAATTTAAAAATCATAAAAAAAACTCACGTATAAACACAGATAGTATTCTTATCTTTAAGTTTTATAATAAGTCAATTCACTCCAACATTAAAACTAAATACATAAAATTGATTTTAATTAACGCAAATTTGCTATGTTATTTGTTTGTAAGAGGAAGAAAACATATTCTGGTGTGGATAATATATTTAAGGTGATAGGATGATAGGTAAAATTAAGGTAAATAGTTATTTTATGGTTATCAGCGACACGACACAGTTATATACATATATATTAAGAAATATAGGCTGACAGAATATCTCTGCTTAAAATCGCTTTTCGTATACAATGATTTATCATTAAATTCAAATTCAACACATCCATTACACCGATCTACACAATTACGAGTTATACTTGTCACATACCTACTACAAATCAAAGTGAATTCCCCGGACTTTTTTACTTACAATTCATCCATTAACAACTGAAAATTATACTTATGATAATTGTGTTTGTGTTAAAATTAATTAGTAGTTTAAAATATTAAAAATAAATATAAATTCCTAAATGTACCTAAACATAAACAATTTTCAAACTACGAATCTTGAAGATAGTAGATAAAATTAAATAATATAAATTCTTAAAAAGTAAAATATAAAATAATTTGGATTATACACAGAACTTAGAGAGCCTATAAAGAAAACAGAAAATTGATGAAAAAACAGTTTTGTTATTGCAGTATTATTAATTTCTATGAAGTATTCAACTATAGACGTTTTGAAGCATATACAAGGAAGCAAAGAAGTATAATATATTAATATTACCAATTATGTATTTATAATAGTATATTGAATAATGAACCTATATATAGTAGGTGGACGGTGATCGACTATCGAGGTATGTTAGCATTTAGCATGTATGATGTGGATTTGGGATAAGCATATTATAACAAAAACATATAGACATAAAGTACATATATATATATTATCATTTAATCAATTAGATTAATTGGAGGAATCAAGTTAAAAAAATATTTTTAAAGTTAGAAACATATATACATATATTATGTACGTAGGTACATAATCATATATATGATGTATGTATTAATGCATGATAAATAAATAGAATAATAAGTGAATGGAGTAAAATAAATATTTTACAATATCAAAAATACAAATACACAAGTAATTAAATTAATTAAGTAGATCTATTGCAAATATCGTGTTTGTTAATTATATTTATATCAAAGAAAATCAAAGAAAATGAATAATTGAACTAATAAAATATAAAGTATTTTAATTTAAAAAATCAATTATGTATATTATACTATTATATTATAATTTATAGTAAGATTATGAAACCATGAGACGTTTTTTAAAAATTATAAGAACTGATATTAGTAACTATATAGTTAGTACAGGTCAGCGTTATATAGTTTTACCTTATAAAACATTTTAATATATAGGGTAGTCTATTTAAGTGGCTACATTCATTATTTCAAAAAGTTTCAACTTTTTTGAAAATATTAGACTATTATTCGAAGTATTTCAATCTACAAAGATTAAATTTCAGACAAGTAGTTCATAAGTTATAAGCATTTAAAGCGTAGATTAGCGGAGAAGTGGATAACATTCTGCGGGATTAGTCTGTACCACTCTATTCCACTCATCTAAACCTTGAATCCTTATAAGTTTATAAATGAACTACATGTCTGAAATTTGATTTTTATAGATTAAAATACACCGAATTCAGCTTCGGTATATAAAATTAAAAATGTATAATGTCATTCAAACAAGTGAAAAAATAAAATTATAACGAATAAAAATTCAATTTTTTTCAAAAATATTATTTTGAGATGACATTAAATTATCTAAAAAAATATTTTCAAAAAGTTGAAACTTTTCGAAATAATAAGTGTAGACACTTAATGGATCACCTAGTAGAAATATCAAAGAGCATCGAATAAATTTTAGATTTGTACTACTAATTTATATACATTATTATATAATTATCTTATTAATGTAATTAAGTCACGCTAATGGTAATTGGTAGATATAAAATATATATATGTTAAGTTGAATTTTATTCAGACATAAGGTACAATTTGATTAATGATTGTTTTAAGAGTCAGAAACTATAAATTAGAAAACAAAAATGTGATTTTTAAATTATTATTACCATTTAATATTGTAATACTACTGTTTTAGAAACTATAATTCCAAATTTTTAGTGGTTATTTACAATTTGAACATAGAAAGCACTACACGGTGATGTTTTAAACAACTAAATTATAATTTAGGTTTCGATCTATTTGTCTTACAAAATAAACAGTTTTTACATACGACTAAATAGACTGACAACCTGTAATATATAAATGCAATAAGTATATAATATAATGAGTAACCATGTTTATTTTGTTATATAAGTATTTTGGTATAATATACATCTATGTATTATGTATAAAAACTATCACGTTTCGAAACTAAAATTAAAATCAAAAAATTGTTTTCTTGAATCTCAATATGGTACCTACATATATGCATTGTTAAGTATAATATATAGCTTACAAGAGCAGGTTCCTAATTATACACACATATAAAATATGTATTCTTCTAAAAAATATCGTATGTCTCGTCTACAGTGCAATAATAATCAATGCTCGACTTGGTGGGGGGGGACGCAGGGGGATGGAGTCCCCTAACTAATTTTTCAGAAATTTTAGCGTACCCCTACTTTTATTTTTAAGGCTTAGTAACGTTTAATAAGTGATGGGGACGCTCTTTTTTTATAGTTAACAGAGTCCCCCTACTTTAATTTTGCCAAGTCGAGCACTGATAATAATCAAATAATAACGAAATGTTTCAATGTAACAAGAAATAAAAATAATACAAAACAAATATACGAATAACGTATACTTGTAGTGTTAAATATTATAATATAAATAAAATAAAACAATACGTACCTATGGAACTTAATGTGTACACATATAGATGTATGTGTGTGTTATTTATTTGTGTGTATACAAATATATATATACATATAATATATACGTATAATATATATTAAATTATAGGTTGACAGATAGAAAAAAAATACACGAATAAAAATTAAATCAACAAAAGCGGCCAAAAAAAAAAAAAAAAAAAAAAATTATAAAATAAAAAATCCGTGCTTAAAACTAAGTATGTTCTAAAACAAAACACAAGTTGCAGTCAGAAAGTATGGGAACTAAATGGCAATAGTGCTCAGCGGCTATGGTTCACGGTATATCGATTGCCGTCGGACCGTGTACACTCACCACTACCGCTACCGCCTACACAGTACACATACACCACCGACACCCCCACCAACCACATCACCACCACTGACGCCCCACCTAAATCACTACCGCCACCACCCCCGAAAGCACACGGTACTGCTCCTATTCGGGCGGGCGACGGCGGGTATCGTTGGTACTTGTTCAAATGCTGTATAATATTATGATTATATGCGGGTTGAACGAAAGTTTTCGGCTTTTTAGTGGATACGTTCGATCAACGTGTCGATTGTTCGGACTCATCGGATGCCTCATGGTATGTGGAATAATATTCGCGTAATTTCGGCCACTAAATGTACGTGGGTAACGCGATCGGACGACTTTTTCAAAGGCGGACGACCGCGGTTCCGCGAAATGCCGCGGCGTACGAATACAGTAATCAATTTAGTGCCATCTCGAACGGCGCTGTGTTGCAGTTCTAACGCGAATGAGTGGCTAAATGCAAATATGCTCCACGGAATCGCTCTAATATTACGTATTATGTATAAACACCAATACTATCCTGATACACTTTTTCCGTCGTCGAAGATCCGTGTCTTCGTATAGGCTTTATAATACGTAATATAATAAAGTATATAATGTCCTTTATTACTATTTAATAAAACAACAATAACATAGGTAACCTAACGTATAACAACAATAACGAAGATGGTAATAATAATAATAATAATAGTATAAATATGCTTCTGAATACGTGCGACAAACACTCATGTACCAAAGTAGGTATTTGTGTAAAAACACTGCTGTAAATTTTTTTTTTTTTTGAAACAGGTACCGGCTGTTTTTTTCCGTATTGGATAGAAATTTATTGGGTGTGACTATATTGTTGTATGGCTTACTATTGTACAGATTCTGCAGTTGACTGCAATTGAGGAAATGTGATGCTGTAAGTGCAGATCGCATGTTAACGCGTAGATCGCATGCTAACATCGAGTAAAATTGATGTGTAAAACGCGATGTGTTGCAGAAGCAGAACACTCATAAACATTAATATCTTATTCTGATTAACGTATAAAATAATTAGAAATCACAATATATAGGTACCAACATTGAATTATGTAGGTAAAATGTTTACGAACATGTTATATTTTTTATTTATAGTAATTATTGATATTATGATTTACATATCGATTAACTTATCGAAGTTAAATTAATAGTATCTTAGTTTTTTATCTTTTAATTATATATAGTCAGTAGAACAAACATGGTGTAAAACCACACCTACCCTTTAATATATTAATAGAGGATTATTAAAAAAAAAAAAAAAAAGGTTTAAGTATAATACACTATTGATTTGTAAGGCCTTAACTGTTGCATTTTCTTGTTGATACTTTACTTTCCGTATATAGTTTACATTATATTATATACCAATATTTACATTACATCTTTGATTTCGGCTTAAAAAGTAATTTAGACAAGTTTACAAGTTATATTAACTATAATTACAAAATAGGTACCTCCGACTACTTCTTACCTATACCTGCAGGTATATCTACGATACTATATAAACTGTGCGTGTTGAAATGTGATTGTGTATCATACATAATAAATTACAATGTAAAATTATTACAAAAATAATCTTAATTCTTATCATGTTACCTAAAGTAGGTTGGTATATAATTTTGTGCGTTTATTCTGTTGGTTTAAAATGAATAAATGTTTATTTTAAACTATTCCAAAGACTTTTATTTATTTATTCTAAGAGCCTAAAATGCATCAAAAAAAATTCTACTTCTACAATCGGAGTGTTAAAAAAAGTGTAAAAACTTCTAATTATACCATTAATCAAAATGTAGGTACTTATATAATATTATCTGATATTATTATTTATTCCTACATTTTGTGTGCTACAATCGATGTTGTACCAACATCGTGATAGTACAAAATCAAGTTTTAAAAAATCATTATTCCGGTATTCGACAAGTACAGTGATCAGTAAATCACTTAACTATTTAAACATTCTAAAATTGAAGTAGGTACATATTTCTAAAATGCATGAAAACCTATAATTATAAACATATATAAAATCTCAACTATAGTTAGTATTGGGTATAGGTACCTACTTACATAAACTTAAACTACCATAATATAGTATAAATGTATTTGCGTAAAATATTGAATAATAATTCTAAGTGTTAATTAAAAAAAAAAAATGTATAGGTGAAGTATTCAATTTCATTATTTAACTCTAGTTAGACTGAAAAAGTGAAAAATAATATTTATGAAAACTACATGTAGATACTTGGTACTTCTTATATGACTTTAATATATGTAATAAAGTATATCTGTATTGTCACATATCTTTATATATCATGTGTATAAGAACTTTGAGTATCTTATAAATTTGAATATTTGAACGAATAACCAATTATTATTTATTATACCAAAATCATCAATATTTCATAGAATAATAACGATTTATTGATAATTAATATATTAGAAAAAATAACTACATTGATTTCTCTCGTGTCTAGTAAGTCTTATTAGAAAATACTTAGGTAAATAAAAAATTCTCGATGATTACACTTTTTTTTATTCTTTTATATACAGATATTTAAGATGCCGATAGTCTACTGTAGTAGGTTATTTAAAAATATAATACAATTTTAACCTTAAATAATTATAATTAGTGCTATATTAAATATTAAAAGCAAATTCAATAAGTATATAATATATATGATACTACTGGTCGTTATATAATAATTAAATAAATTTAAAAAACAAAAAAATGAAATTAAAAAAATGAATAGATATATTTGTAATACATTACTATCAATATAGGTATTTCAAAATTATATTGTGTAATGTGTACTATGGTGTATACTGTGTACACCATAGGTTTAAAAGTATATACCTAAACAGTATTTGATATCATCAAAAGTATACCGGCTTCTAAATGATAATATATTATATGAGATACTATATTCTTATCTTAAACAAAAATAGAATAAATAGAATAGGTTGAGTCGATTATGAACCAAGATAATATATGAACTGGAAACTACGTGGTTAGCGGGTGTGAGGAGTAAGGATTTTGTCTGAAAGGAGAAATTGACGGACAATCCTATACCTGGCAGTAAATTATTATAATTATAATTTTGTTATAGGAATTTACATGGATCTATAAACGTTTATATAAAAAACATAGTTATCTACTAGATAACCGTGTATAGGACTATGGAAATTAGGTGCAAGAAAGAAACAAGTTACCTACATGGCACTGTAGCCTCCCGATTTTCCCTTCTACTGAATGTAAGTACGAAAATTGGACCACCGATACAAGTATTGTTTCCAGTCACATGTTATCTTAGATCATGGTTGAGATGATTTGGTCATGTTAGTGACTCTGTGACAGTGAGAATGACTATGGAAATAAATGTAAATGGAAAGAGAGGAAAAGGAAATTGATAGAAAGAATAAAAAATAATACAAAAATAGCTGGCACGAGTAAAGGTGGGGTAGAGAACAGAATACTATGGAAGTATAGGAACAAGGGTGGCCGACCCCATATAGTTGGATGCGAAGGGCGAGGACAAAGAAGATGAAGATTCTTATCTTTAACAACGCTGGTCACTGTTAAGTGTGTATCTGGATTTAAAATGAAATTTAAAGAAGAAAGAAATATTATAAAAACTTTCATAGTAGACGTGTTATGTGTATACCTTCAACCTCAATGAATACAAATTAAAATTTAAAAAAGGTTGGTATGGCGTAATATAATAAGTTGTATAAATTAAAACAACAAAAAAGCCAGACATGACATAGAGACCGGGTGTTGTGATCTCGTCACGCTTCGCTTGCCTCAATGCATGATATAATGATGTATTATATTTGTGTATTAACTTGAATATAATAATCGCATTAAAAAAAATAATTTCTAGTGAGATTTTGGTTATACTTAATAATCAAAAAAAAAAATAGGTAATTGTTAAATATGTTTAAAATTCATTGAATAAAGTATAATTTATAGTGTGAATATACTTGAATAATTTGTAGTATCTTTTCATTGATATTCAAAGCTATATACAATTTGCAAATTGTATTTGTATTTTTCTAATAAAATCACAAATAATATATATATATATATATATATATATATATATATGTGTGTGTGTGTGTGTGTGTGTGTGTACTCATTAAATAGAAAAATTCACTATAATTCAAAACTAACACACCTATGACCTTCAACGTTTGAATAGTGGTTATTACTTATTACTTATTAGTAATATACAAATATTAAAAAGTATTTATATAGGTACTATAAAAACTAAAATTATAAAGTAAAGAATAAAATAAAAATATATCTTGCTTAGAAACTAAAAAAAATATTATTTTTAAACAAATTTCGATAGTGTATCCATAATGTATTAATGTACATAATTTAACAGAAATCTAATGTCGTAGCATGTTATCACATCGTCATGTGATGATAATCACAATTATGTGTACACAATATGTAACCATATTAGTCACAATAAATTCCAATTATATAACGATATTTGCATAAAATATTAATATATAGGTGCTATGTAGGAGGAACCACTGCTCACCCACCCTTTCATACGCCAATGATTAGAATAATAAAAATAAAATCATATTTACATATTTATATAATTTTATATTAAATATTATTACTATTATTAAATGAATATAGCTGCAACCAGACTTAAAAATGAATTGTGCTTGCATTCTTTTATAAATTATATTTTTGTACAAATTCTTGTAATTAGGATAATAGTTATGAGTATTGCTAAAGTTATGTATGATTAAAAATGTTGAAAATTCATTGAATTAATAGAAATATTTATATCATAAAACTAGAAAATTAATTTAATATAATAAACGTATCCCCATTTTATTTTAATATAAAACTGAAAATTGTGGATTATGATTTTTAGATACCTAAGAATCTAATATTTTCAAACAATGTAGGTAAGTAACATATTGTTACTACTTATTATCTACTGTACCTTTTTCCAAAAAGAAATATTTATAATACAAAAAAAATCTAGAAAATATAAACCAAAAAGAATTAGCTTTGATACTATTACTTGAGATTTTTATTTTAAATACTAAACAGCATTTGTATTTTAAGCATTAGATGATACTTTAATAAGATGTACCTAATATTAAATCATATGATCGGTTTCAAATCCCGATGAGTATGGTGGACACTTCCCTCCCCCCCCCTCTAAAAAAAGTATAAAATAATTTGGTAGTCGATATGTGTGTATTAAAGGTGGATTCTAGTAGCTGGTAAAGTTATATACTTAGATAATTATATTGTAAATGTAACATTGTATGATTAACTCGTAAATCAGTAAATAGACATGTTTGGAATTGTACACGATTAATGATAGTGTGTGGGGGTTCCAGTTAGTAAATTTCTAGATTTTCCCTAAAAATTTATTTGTGCCACTGGGTTCAGAGATGCCCGTCAATTTCCCCTTCCATACAAAATCCGGACGAAAACCAGGCCGGACCACCACGCTCACCAACCACGTAGCTACCTACCTAGGTACTTTATATACGTATAATAAGTGGCTATAGTAACCAAGTATTATAATACTATTTATTGTTATTATTATTAACATTTTTATTAGGTACTATAGGTAAATATATATTTTATACCAATAATGAACAGGTATATAAGATATTATAAGTTTTTAGAATACCATTATAATCATTACCAATTTCGTTATTTTTTTCAAGAAATATTCAAACTTCAATGTTTATTAAGTTTATTCATATCGCAACAAACCGATGAGATACAATTTGAATAACTTTCTTAACATAACGAAATATCGTTGATTTTACTTTTACACGAAATTAAGTTACTTGCCTATATGATAATATAACGCCATCTTGCGTCGGGTGAATGTAAAATAAAATATGCTGCGCAATATGAAGATTTAACAGGAAAAAAATATGTAAACATAAAAACGTATAAACTATATTTACATTGTAGTCATTGAACGTTTGTGTAATGTACATAAACACATTATATTATTTATAAGTGCCTACTTTGCCAATTAAGTACTTACAAACATAACAGATTAGATCATAATATTATTCAAATACCTACAATTTTGTTTAGATAATAATTATTTAAATAAATTTCAATATATTATTATTCTAAAAAACCTAAGCAACAATGTGTTTTTGTTTATTTGTAGTCGTATGAACCAATAAATGTTGACCGTTGAACTATAAAATATAATTTTCCATTCATATTATTTTTTGAAAAACAAAATATATTCGAAATTAAAATATTATAATGTATTTTTTTTTTAGATATAAAACTGTTCCAGTGGTTTTTATATCTGCCAACTTCATCTGAACTTGTAATGAATCTATGATATAAATAACTTTCAAATACAAAAATCGTGCATAAGTATTGAACGTGCATAGTACTGAAGGGAAGTATTTTTTTGAATTTCCATTAAAATCTGCAATAGGTAGAGCATAAAAAATCATCTGACAAGCTGCAAAAAAATTGAGGAAGAAATCTCAAGTGTTGGTTTTTTTTATTATTAAGTTTTCGAATTTATCAGCACATATTATAAACAGACTTTTTATAATATTTTCCAGTTTTTTTCAGTCAATATTTTTTTATACATATTATATAAAAAAAAATACAAGTAGGTATTATGTAAATTAATTATTTGTGTATTTTATTTAAACATGTTATAAATAATAAAAACAATTATTGTTAAGTATTTTACATATATATTTGGTTACGTGACATTTTTATATTATATTTGTCCTTAGAGAAACCCAAAAATTCGGAAAAATTATTTTAAAATATGTAAATATGTAGTTTTACTTATTTGTGTAGTTATATATTATATTATGTGCATTCATGCAGATATACCTTATACATCATCATACACCCTCATATAATAATTCCTCTTTGGCAGTATGCACGTGGCATAAATTATTATAGTATGTAGACAACAATAGCAATATGCCAATATATAATATGTTCTGCTAAATAGATTTCAGGCAAAAGTCCATTTGCGGACTTATGGAGGGGCTTTATAATGCTTTATAATTTGCATACAATTATATAACAATCAGCTATAGAAAACTTATAATTGTATAAGTTTATACCAACTATAACTTTTTAATGTGATAGCTTTATAGTTTCAAATCCTGAAAATTCATAAATAAGAATAAATTAATACAAGTTTGCTGTTAGTTAATTAATAATAAATTGCTTAACTGAAATATGATGGGGAGTAAATATATTACTAAGTACGTCCTTATGACTTAAAGTTACTTTATGCCCTATGGTTTACACATATGTCACTGAATAGTGAACACCTACCTACTGATTAATGATTGCAAGTTACAATAACACGTTAATAAAGTGATGATGACTGATGAGAAATCAGCGGCAAAAAAATTATTGGGGAATGGTAATTTGCGCGACTTAAAACATTTGTATATTAAAGCCCGTTGTTATTGAACAACGGAAAATAATTGACAAAAATCAGGTATAACTCATGTAGTTATTATTATTAATACATTTTTCTATCTTTTGTGTATAAATTAAATATTATACATTTTAATAACGCGCAATAAGCCTATATAATATGAATAATATGCGTAATTGTAGTATATTTGTATATAATTACGGGAATAATTTAATTAATAGATACAAAATATATGTAACATTTTCAATTTTAGTAACCAAAGCTTAACGATTTAATACAATAAGTTTCCTTATAAGTTTTAACTAATAAAAATATAAAAATCTCAAAAATACATATACAACATTTTTTTTTATAAGCATTTCAAGTTCACATTTTGTCAAAATTGGATATTTAACCGAAAAATAACGATCTTAGTAATTCAAAAAATATGATTTGCTGGAACTTGCAGCTTTTCACCACTATGTATGTTATTGCCTATTTACTAAACGAAATAAAATATTCAATATATTTAGATTAATTTTATGCTATATATACTATGAATCTATTCATATAATATTCCACGGTACGTTGGTACGTCTGCATTAGATTATATGTCCAGCATATAATCCAGCATTATAAACTAGCAAAAGTTTGAATGATCAAAGATTAGAACAGACAATATTTTGGTCTGCAAAATTTGAAAGCATGTTTGTTCAAATTTTGTTTCATTGGAAACTTTATTCTCATATTCAACTTGATATACAAAATTAAAAGTTTGAATATTTCTTTTTAAATTACAATTATTTTTCTAATTTATTCTAGTATTTTATCCAATATGTCAGGGATGGGCAACTTAAAGTTATTAGAGGGTCCAGTTTTAGAACTTTAAAATCTAGTCAGAACATAGAAATAAAAAAATATCATTAAAAATAACTATTTATAATTATTAATTAGCATCTAATTTATATAATTTGTGCAACTTGTTTAATGAGAGTTTTGAGAATGTATGTCTGCAGATTAAAACTTCTATTTCGAAAGTGGAAACACTACCTAATGTTTCATTTGTAAGACGATTTAATTATTTTCATTTGATAAGTATCATAAAGAAAATGTAGCACGGGCAGATAAAAAAGGTACGCGGAAAGTCAATTGCACATCCCTGCAGTTTATTCTTACGTCCGGTATAGGACATCTAAAAATATAGGTATTAATACTTTATTGCAATATTATTATAACATTAATAATAATAATTCAACTATACACTCAAAATTTTAGTTGTATAAAATATATTAACGAACAAAATAAAACTTATAGGTATACAGCACACTATAAAACACCTATATAAAACAAATATATGAAAATGTCGATAAAAAAAATCTACAACCTGTAAAAATGCTTGAAAAATTAATAGAAAGTTACTCATAAGTTGTTAATACTGAAATAAAAAAAAGTTAAGCAAGTAATTGTTTATGAATGTTTGAAGTTTAACCAAAATTTTGACAAAATCAATCAAATTTGTCATCGCCGCCAATCTACTCAATAAAATATAAATCTCTTAAACGCGTTACTTAGTTATCTTAGTATCTAAGTATTATTTTACTATATTGTACATCGTATTACTCACGATACGTGTAATTAAAACCCATCATTGTCATCAAATATAGTCATTGTTGCCGCGGGTTAAATCAAAAAAAAAAAAAAAAAAAAAAATCGGGAACATTTGAAAATTATTTTGTAATTTAAAATGTATAAAATGTCCAATTTGTATTGCAAGTTTGAAAATATAATACAAGGTTCTTCATAAATAATTCTTATTGAAACCCAAAAATCTAAAAACAATATGAGCACAGTTTTTTTTTTAAAGACATTTTAAGTTCAAATGCTGATGAAATTATAAATTCTTAAACAAATAATAACGTTTTTAGTTACTCTGCAGTTTTAATTTAAAAATATTCGTGGGGACATTTAATGTTATCGTTTATTATTATATTTTATTATAGGTACTAACGTAATAACATTTTTAAAATATT
Organism: Pentalonia nigronervosa; assembly: GCA_014851325.1. Taxonomy (NCBI): domain Eukaryota; kingdom Metazoa; phylum Arthropoda; class Insecta; order Hemiptera; family Aphididae; genus Pentalonia; species Pentalonia nigronervosa. Next base: position 86,548 of record JACXSJ010000798.1, on the reverse strand, counting down.
TAGATTAATTTTAAACTATTGCCTGTAAAATAATATACTAATATGCATACTATGCACTTATTCACACTGTTTTGCGGCAATTAGAACGAGTTTCCCGATGTTTTTTTTTAATATTGTAATAACCTTCAATCAAATACAAATATTATCTAAGGGCTCACATATACTTTTTTTACAAATTTAAATTTTGGTATAAGTTATGAGCATTTTAAAATGTACTAAAAGTTTACAATTTTAAAATGCTCATTACTCATATAATTTGCTTCAAAATTGAAACATCTAAAAAGCATTTGGGAGTCTAGATATATATTTTCCCTCAAATTTGATAAAATTTGATTTTAATTCAACCAGCGGAATGACATTACTACAATAATAAATGATATATATATATATATATATTACAATATAATATAATTATTATCTTAATTATGATATTAAACTACTAATAATTAATCCAAATAATTTTATCGTTTTTTCATATTTTGTTGGTTCAATACAATGTCATTTTTATATTATGTCCATTGCATCCAATGTGTTCTCAAATAAATACCATTTCAAACTTTGTCAATTTAACTATGTTACAGTGCATCTCGTTAAAAAATATGTAATTCAAATAAATAACGAATCAATCTAATATTTTTCAAACTTTTGCTTTGAGTCGATAGCAATGGCGTATTTAAGAATTGTTTAAGGGAGAGGAAAATGCATTGAATTACATACGTAAAAATGGAGGCTTTGCTACATTATACTGGCGATTGACTAAATATAAATAATTTATTTTACAAATTATATATTAGAAATAAAATAAATATTCCAACAATATGGAAGTAATTCGAAAAGTTAAATATGCAGTAGCTGCAGATCTAACAAAGTTGGCTTTAAATGATGAAGGCGAGCCATTCAATAAAAAAAAACTAGGATTGGCCTAAGCTACAGAAAGAAGATTGAAAGAACTATGTTCAAGAATCTAAAATTATGAAATAAATGTTGAAGACTTCCTAATAGCGATAGCTCATAATATCAGAAAGCGCTGTAATGACTAGTTAATATTATAATCACATTACATTTTAATTTATATTTAATTAAGTTATATGTAATATAATCGCATACATTAAATTATACTACCATCACATATATTATTTACATTTTAATTTATACACTATTATTATTATTATAGGCTTCGGTATCGTGGCATACGATTTGTTTATATATATAATATAGGATATTTATAAGACAATTTTTAACATAATATACAATATTTATTTTATCTTTAATATATAAATTGTAAAATAAATTATTTATTTTTAGTCAATCCCCAGCATAATGCTATTAGAGATTTATTTCCTAGTGAGAAGATTTATTTACCGGGATTTTTTTCCCCAACTACCCAAATATTCAGTGTCCGTCGTCCGAGTATAATGTGAATAAATGAAACAGATAGAAGACCTTAGAATTTAGATCACATTGTGATATGTAAAATGTGTATAACAGGGCTTGTATTTAAAATCAAAATTTTGTTTTACGTTATTTACAATCTAAACGTTATACAATTTTTGGGTTTATCGTTATTTAGAAATAAAACGTTATACAATTTTTGCATTTATCGCTATTCAGAATTTTAACATTAGATAATTTTTGAGTTTATCATTATTTAGAATTAAAACGTTATCCAAATTTTGAATTTTTTTTGTTTATCGATTATCGTTAAAAATAATATCTAATGCAGGGAATGGCCCGGATACGATGTATAATAAATTCTTGGATAAATCGCTAAGATTGATTACTAAATCTCTTGGAATAAATATTTGTACGAAACCAATATTATAACTTTTAAGTAAATGGATTTTAAATCATTTCGTTTTGAGTTATTTTTGTTTAGTGATACTCTGTAAATTACGTTTTGCGCTATGTTTCGCAAAATGATATATTAAAAATGTTATTAATCGTTGTTTCGTTTTGTGGTATTCAATTATTTTTGTTTATCGTTTTCAGTTTAAATTACGTTTATAAATTTCAATCGTTTTTTGTCATTTATAACGTTATAATCATAACGTTATTATAATGTTTGCAAACCTGGTGTAAATGGATAATATATGACAATATTCTAAGTGGAAAACTCTATAAGATAACATAATCATAATAGTATTATCAGTGATCAAATTCACCGGATCCATGGTTATAAACCACAGACTATTTCATTACCTAAGTTTATAGAAACGGACTATTTTTTTTCTATAGGTATAATACGATGTAGACAATGTGAATTAATTATTGAGACAACTAGGATGTATATAGATACATTTTTTCTACATCTTGGTTTACAATCTGTGTTCATAACACGGCCATATTCATTTCTTGACCAGATCATTGTTATCAGTTATCACTAAATTTTCTTCGTGATAATATTTTTTATGTACGTCGCTACAATTTTATAATTTACTTTTAATCATTTAGTTTTCTTTGGTTGTAAGTTATGGAAGTTTTATATTTAAATACAAAATATTACGATGATATAATATTAAGAGACAAGAGTATGAATAAAGATACATCAGTGACAGCACTAAAACATGACGAATTTATTTGAAACTAAACTATCATGTCTTTTACGATTCTTGTATAGGCGTTATGAATACCACTGATTTAAAAGTTGCAGAAAAGAAGAATTAAATAGCAATTCAATTACGTTTAATGATAAAGTTTTAACGACTAGCTGAATTTAAAGAGATAGATAGATTTTTTCAAGGATTTGTGTTAAAAAATAGGACCAATGCAATTGTGTATGTATTGATTTTATACAGAATTTTAAATAGTTTCACAAAATATTGTATTAATTAACCATGATTATAATGTATAGTTTTAAATATAATTTTATATTAAATATGGAAAAAATATATATATTTTTAATTTAATGAGTTAAAAAAACATTATTATTATTTAATTATTTATTTATTTAAATGTCAATAAATCATAAAATACTTAGGTTAGATACATTGATAGAATTTGATACAATTTTTATTTTATCATCTCAGACCTCATTGATTTGTTTAGATTATACTTACTTTTTGGAAATTTGCAAACTTGATAGTTTTTATAGTTCCATATTTCCATTGCATATCTAGTTTTATATAATATACTTATATATTATTGTATATATAATATACATCTTAATTATTTTTAGTAAACATAAATATCTTCTTATCCAATCACATTTTTAAACCTTTGTCTATGTTCCATAAGAAATAAAATTTTTTAATTCTTGTACATATAAAACATAATGATTCACCAATTAAATAATCGTTAAAATATACTTATTGTTTTATTTTATTTTTATTATTATATTATATAATTATTTTAATTTGTTGAAATTTTACTAGGTACTCTACAGTCTACAATATATATTTTATTAATAAGTTTAATTTAAGATAATCTTAAATGTACAATGATTGATTATACATCAATTTTTTTAGGATATTGTATTATTAATAAAATAAAACAGAATAAAATAGAAAAAAATAGAATCTAATTTTCAGTATTTTGTATATTTATTTTTTATTTTTGATGTGGAAGGTAGACTGTATAGTGTACTTGTAAATGTTACGGACTACGTAACTCTGCATAAATAATAACCAATAAAAATAAAGAAATTGAGGAAATTGAACATAATATTGAATTAAAAAATTATATAAATTACATCAGGTAGTATACAATACTTATTGACTACAAGTTGACTGGTAATTGGAAAACATACATTTACAATTTTTTCTTTATAGTTTATATATACCGATATGAGTAAAATTATTGTTCTATTATAAACTTAATTGTATTTAATAGTTTTATGTTATAACTTAATCTGTAGAAGTTATGTCGAATAAGGCCTGATAACCCATTGTACAATAAATTGCATCCGGGTCTACTCATATTTCATGGGTTTGAACGTGCAATATGTCAATATTCAATAAAGTCATAGCCATCAACAAAATAACAGATCACACAACAAATTAAGGTAGATTTCCATTGCTCTTGATAGAATAAAATAATATATACCTACAAGTAAAGACTAAATGTATATAAAAAAAAAATGTTATTTAATTATTATTTGCAGATTCAATAACAAAAACATAATAATAAGATTGAAACCCATTGCTGAAACACATGTTGAACAAGTTGTGTAGAACCTAATGTTTACTCGCAGCCTCAGAAAATCAGTTACAACTATTTGATTCTCTACTTGAATTAAATTATAAGTATTACAATTGAGGTGCTATAAAATCCAGGAAAGTTATTCGGGAATGTAAAATATATGAAAATAGTACACGGAAACAAAAATTTGTTACAATTTATAACTGTTGTATGCAATAGCCTTTCTTAAAAAGTTTAGAGTAAAGTATGATGAACCTATATTTTCTTATGTTTAAAAAAAATGTTTAAATACATTAACATATATAAATTTTACATAATCTGATCTAATTATAAAATTATTGTATAATTAAGTTATTATTACATATTTATAATTTTTAGTGATTACATGTGTGTAACTTTATCGTGATATTAGCAGATCTACATTAATAATTCTTTGATTTATTCATGTCCATACATGAGATCTATATTAATACTTAAACAACATTTCACCAAATATTAAAATAACTCAACATACTATAACACTTCTTAATACTTTGGTAAAATAACTAAAAAAACAATATTAGACTTTGTATTTTATTGAAATTTTTTTTTATTTTAGAAGTGTACTGTAACAACCCCACAAACTGACAATTGATGAAAGAGAAAGGAAGTAGCTCATAATCGTAAAAAAGGTTAAGTTCAGAATCGTTTTTAAATATCCAATTTATTCTTTGTCTAAAGAAATTTAATTCAACTTGATATTTTTTATGTCCAAATAAATCATTTAATTTAAAATTATTTTAAAAATCTGATTGGCGTGAAAGTGCTTATGAACGGTCGCGCTTTCTTGTGATTACTTTCTTATCAAATGTTGTATCGTTTCATGCCTAAATCCTTTAAACAGTTTAAACCACAATATTATGTGCAGATGTATTATTTAGTTGTTCACTTTTATTGTAATATTAATACTTATAAGCCTACAAGTATGTTATAAATTGGCTTAATCAATTCTATGATTTATATTATTTAGTGCCTAAATTATTTTATAACATAAATCGATGAATAATGAATTTATCAGATCTAACTCCTTCAAAATATATTTTTGTACATTCCTTTCCTTATTATACATTGGAATGTGTGGAGTCACAGGCCTTTAAAATTACAGGACAATGTTGCATTGTAATTTGTAAATAGTATTTTTTTGATATTAGTTTTAACATGATACCTACAAATTAATTGATAACACAATAGTTTTGTGAATATTTTTATTACTAATCCCAGTGCAATTTTAGTTTACATTAATTATATTTTAAAATTTATTATGGATTAGACATATATTTAGTTATTGAAATTTTTATAATGAACACAATTTAATTTGTAGATCAACTTAAACAATAATTTAATTTTAATATAATATTTACCAACCAAAAGAGGTAACTGTGTAAAAATAAATATTTTGTGATAAAATTGTTACATTGTATATTTAAATTAATTGCATACAATTAAATTTTTCTTTAGATGATAAATAAAATGGCTGTTCATAGCCTTTTTTAGTAGAAATTTTACAAAACAAAAGTCACAGTTATTAAATACTATGATTTTTATTCTATTTATTGATTATCTTTTATTATTTATTTATTTTACATAATAATATACAAATTATTAATTTATTCATAATTTTAGTAAATAAAATTTTTTCAAGTTGCATAAAATTATCAATTATTTTTTTTATTGTTTCAAATTCTCCTACATGAATATTTGATAATTTGTATCATACAACTATTAATTTCACATTTTTGTTTACAAAATAGGTTTAAAAATATTTATTTATTTTACTTAACTACTACTCAGTAGGGTATTTGTGCTAGGGGCCCCAAGGTATGTCCAAGTTTTTTTTTTTTTTGGGGGGGGGG
>JACXSJ010000798.1:0-80419 GCA_014851325.1 Pentalonia nigronervosa | reverse complement strand
GTCAAATACTATTTTTTCGATCATGTTTTAAGAATATAATATTGATCAGTCGAACACAATAAAAGAAATTGCAGAACTGTTATTAATTGAACATTTTTTCTTATAACATACCCTGATGTATGCACTTCTTTTATTTTGTATTTGATGTTATCCATTACAGTTGCAGTAGAACAATCATTCTCAAAACTAAAAATAATAAAAAAATATTTATGGAGTAAGATGGCAGAGAAATCAGGAATGGCTAGTGGTTTGTCAATTATTTCCATTGGAAATAGATTAGCTTGATAATTGAATTTGAAAAAAGTAATTGACAAGTGTTCAAAAAGTTATTTTTTAAGTATAATATATTATGTGTCAATGTCATTGTTTTTATAAATGTATAAATAATAAAATAATAAATATAATATTATACAACTATTATTTAATATTTAATAATTATTGTTTTTATTTTAGTTTAATTTCTAAATTAAAGAGGCCTGTATTTCTTGTGGTCCTAGGGCCACCAAGATTCTTACTACTCTACTACTGTAACATTTTTAATACTCATTTTTTTTAAACGTTAGCTAAAATGTAGTTATTAAGTATATAAATTTGTTGATATGTATCATTGGTCTATAAACAAGTTTATGTGATATGCTATGTACCTATTTTATTAGACATTATATTTATTAGTTTATAATTTTATATTCATATAATCTTATTGAAACTGAAGAGGTAAGAAATAGAAAAAAACATTTTAAGAACCGTGACATGATAATACCATATACTATTACTAATTAAACAAATAAACTTAACTTGTTAGTTTTTTAGCTTTGTAACACAATTACTAATTAGGATTTAAATAATCATTGTTTTGTCTACATTTTTTGTTTAAATTCTTTACAATTTTGAGTATTTTTTCTTGTAATTATTTCATTTTATTAATTTGTAGTTCATCCCTTAGTTCTATTTATAATTTTCAACAATTCATCTTACATGGATAATAATACAATAACATATATAATATGTATATGATTATTATATTAATAAGTTATCTATTATAGGTAGTAATAGTTGTTTAGTGCAATCCAATATTTATCTAATTATACATATATTATTATTTTAGTAACTAAATCATACATGTTATTTTTGAATATTTATTATTATATACTGTTATAAAGAAAAAATTATTAGTATTGAATCAACTAAAATGGTACTATTGTAATACGCTTCCATCAACACAGCTGTCCAATAAATATATGTAAATTTTGTATCGCAATCCCATTGGCACAACTAGGAGGGTGCACAAGGGATTTGTACACCTCCAAGTTAAAATTTTAAATGTGCATCCCTAAAAAATAAAAATATTTTTCTATTATATTTTGATTATTTTGTAGCAACTATTAGCAATAAATACAAAAATGTTATACTATACTTAACTATAAATTGAGGAATATAATAGGTACCTACCTAGCCCTCTACCTATTATGAAATAATCTTTAGTGTATTTAATTTTGAATAGAATAGGACAACAGGTCACAAATATATAGTTATTTGTGGCATAATAATCATAATATTATACTATATATTGATGAATCAACTTTGAATAGAGAGTAATAGTATATAATATTTTATAGTTTTTCTCTAACTATTGCAGGATGAATGTGAGCATATTTACATTGTTTTCTTGTTTATAATTTGTTATTATAACGGTTAAATAGTGTTCAACAATTTCTTATGTTTTTTTTTTTATGAAAATTAAATATTTTAATGTCTATATTACTACTAATATTATATATTACCTCTAGTATTCTATAATAACTAATAGTATTAAACAAATAATAAAACTTATAGTACCTAAAATATTTAAAAAAAATTGTTTAAGACAAATATTTTAATGCTCTTGCAGATTCAAAATGACATCACCGCCTAGTTTGACTCAAACTTTTAAGACGAAGTAATTTATCACTTGGACTCAAATTCGTTGTTAAAACAGTTCATCTTCGAGGTGAAGATGAAAAAAAATGATATAGATTTTGTAAATATGAAAAAAATGTATTGCTTCTCGACATGATTCAGTAGTACTGACGCCAATTAAATTTAGTGAGTGACTTGTATATAAAGAACAAATTGAGCAAATGAATTTCTTTGTTTAATATGAGCTTGTAACCCGGACATATTTGCGGCGTTATCATATGACTGTTTACGGCAGTTTTCTAAATTTAAATTATATTCAATAAAACAATTATTGACAACATCATAAAGTGATTTTTCTTTATGAGTATTTATTGGAATAAAATGTACAAATCATTCTTTAACTTCACCCAAATATACATATCTAAAAACAATTAATAATTGATCAATATGTGAACAATCTAGTGTAGAATCTACAATTAATGAATAATATTTAGCAATATGTATTTCTTCAATAATTGTTTTTAAGACTTTTTTGCCCATAAATTGAATAAGTTCTTCGCAAATAGTTTTTGATAAATAAGGATTTCCTGTTCCTTGATTATTTTTTTAATATGTATTTTTTTAAAAATGGGTCAAATTGAGATATAAGTTCTAAAATTCCTAAATAATTACCATTATTAGTAACTCCGAAAATTTCATTGTCGCCTCTAAAATTTAAGCTTCATTCGCATAAAAATTTTACAACGGCCATTACTCGTTTTAAAATATTATTCCAATAGGTGGTTTTAGTTCTCATATGATTCAGTACACTTTTATCAACACAAAAATAATCATTTTGACAAATTAACAACGAACTTACAGAATTTTTATGTTCTATACTATTTTTATAACTAGATACCAATTTATCAGCTTGCTTTCAAACATGCAAACTTGATTTCGAAAATGAAGACTTTAATTTACTATCGAATGGAAATAATTTGCACGAAAAACAGAAAACTGTTCCAACTGATTCCAAATATATTAATCATTGCCTGATTCCTGATTATTATATCATCATTACACATTTATCGATCGAATAAATTGTCGGACAAAAACGATTTAGAGAATTAAATAAACGTTTTGAAACTAGATATTCTTTATTTTTATTTTGAAAAAATACAGATCCTAATTTTATACATCCTTCTCTAAAATGTGTATCAATTATTTCTGGCCAAAGTCCTTTTGATATTTCAATTTTATTAGAAGACGATATCAATAGATTATTTATGGAAACACTATTATTCGCAATCAATTTTAATTCCGTTTCGTGATTATTTAATGAATTTTCATATAAATTATTTACTTAAATTTCTGTTCCAAAATTTACAATTATAGTATTAGCATCAAAAGAAGAATGAATTGTTACATTACTTTTGGCGTTATTTTCTGGCTTGAAGAATTTGTTAATTCTTGGATGATTTTTTTGTTTCATTTTCTCTGTGTTGTTTTAATTTTCGTTGTGCCAGAAAGATACTTTCTTGAAGATAGTGGATTTTATTAAATTATTAACTGATGTTTTAAAATAATTTTTTTAACACAACGGGACAAACGTAGTGATATTTAAATAAAAAAAAAAGACTGAGTGTATATACATAAAAATATGGTACAATTATATGTACAACAGAAAACGAAAACATGAAAAAACAACAGAAAACACGATCACAGATAATAGACATGATATATATATATATGTGAAAGATATACTAATATGGATATAGGTATTAAATGATTGTAATTACAAGTTTATTTGCTATGTGATTAAACCTTTTATCTGAAGCTATAAAATAAAACCAAATAATATAATACCTATATTCCGTGTTGTATGTACCTATCTAATATTCTAATTCAATAATATAGTTGTCATTTATTAGACAGTTATTTCAAATGATTAATATGAATGTTTATCTTTAAATAAATATTGTTAAAATCATTTTTTTTTTAATTGTATATCTATAATTGTAGAAAAGTTACAAGCTCATAATATTTTTATTTTAAGGGGGGCCTGGGCTATAGCTTGCTTAGCTCCCTTAATTCGGCTCTGTGTTTATCAATTAAAAAAGAAATTATCTGAAAATATTTAATAATCCATACTCCCGTGAAATAATTTACGTCTGTCGAAATGGGTGTGTATTATGATCGATTTAACTTGTAATAATCATTTTATTAGTCTCATCAACATCATCAAATATCATCAACCTAAACTATTTATAAATTAAAAGCAATAGAGAAATATTCATGACGACGGATTTTGACTAACGGAAAAATAACAATATTTATTATTTACTTATTAGTTATTTTTATTTTTATAATTGCTCATATTTAATTGTTTTCTGGAACTGTTATAAATCGTAGAAGTATAAAATAAAAAATACACGTATACATTACAACATCAACCAAATTTAATAATCAACTACTATTATTTATTACGTAAATATATAAAATAGTTAAATAATATTGAAACTGAAAAAAATCGAAAAATTCTGGTTTAGATTTCTAAGAAAATCGGAAAAAGGTTTTGGTGGGGTTTTGGTTCCAATATTTTCTTCAAAAGTTCCAGTTTAAATATTTTGTAGTTTTTTTTTTTTGATTAGGAAATTCATAAAAATTTTTCTATTCAAATTTAAGATTTGAAAATTCAACACAAGGATCTCAGTAAGTTTTTCTACCTTTTTTAAAAAAAAATTATCAGAAAGTCAAACTAATTTTTATGAGCGTTTGAAATTAGACATTGGATATTCACCTGTTTTCTCCGGGAAGGATTTTCTTATTTTGATGTAATTCAAAAAAGAATAATTGAAGACGTTTGAAATTTTTATAAAATGTTTAGATTATCATTTTCTATGTAAAAAAAAATTAAATATATTTTCATCATTTTTGAGTTAATTGTAGGCCTAAGAAATACAAAGTACTTAGTAAGTTGTTAAAATAGCAGATCAAAAATAATAAAAATTTATATGCACAATTTTTTTTTTTTATAAGCATTTAAACTTCAAATTTTGACCGAAATTCATCATCGAACATTTATAAATTGTTTTGTAGTTAAAAATGTATAAAATGTTCAGTTTTTATAGCTAAGAATTGAAAATTTAAAACAAGATTTTTCGTAAGTAGTTTATAGTGTAACCAAAAAATCAAAAAAAAAAATATATATATGTGTGCATATAATTAATATGCGTTCTTATGTATTTTGTGCGCACAAGTTATGTGTGAACGAGTATTTTAAAAACTAAACTTTGATGTATAAGCTATCATAATATATATAGAGAATTTATTTTGTTATTTGTTGAAGAAGCCAACATTCAATTTATAAATTAAGATGAAATTAATATATGTTAGGATCTCCACTTTCCAGCAATAAATTAAAAAAACTACTATTTTTATAATAATTTATAATTTATTTTATTTATGTTATTTGTGTTTATTACATTTTTTTTCCTATTTTATGTGTTCAATTTGAAAAAAGTATGTAATACTTGTTGGTTATAATTTTTATTTTTAAAAATAATTACAATTACAAATAATTTTAAAGAAAAGTTTGTAGTGTTTGCTTCAAGCTGGGCCCGTGGGCCTCTCAAATGTATTTAAGTCTTGGGGTCTGTGTGCGCGGCACGCTCTGCACACGCGAATTTTGTGGCACTGCCGCGGAAGTATAAATATAAACTATGAGGGGCAAAGTTAAACATTTTAAATATAAGTAAAATGGTAAAAATATTTTTGTTTATAATTAATGGTTAAAAAGACAGCATGCTACAGAGACCTGCTTCGGTCATGCTCACCTTGGAACAGTATAGCGATACAGTATTCGCATATTAATGTATTATTATTTATTACCTACTATTATAAATTTGAAACTAATGATAAATTATCTCATTCAATAAATGATTTTGTGTAGATCCCGTTTTGGTTATGCTATATATATAATGTATAACAGCCAACAGGTATAGTACCTATACTTCAGTGTAATAGTGTCTAAGGCTTATATACGATATTTTTAAAATATAGAGTACCTATATATTATATATAATTAGAAATTAATGGTTTTAAACATTAATTGAATTTAGAAGTGGATTTATGACCTATGAGCAGTGACCTCGTATTAAAATGTTGGTAGTTAAAGCTAGATAGGATTAATGGGCGTAGAGGCGTAGAGTGCATTATTCTCGGTGCAAGACAGCGGTTAGTGTTAATTATTATTATAAGATTGACTGTAATGATATAAATAAAAATCAATTCTGAACGAAACTTAGTTCAATATTGTACACAGCTTAGATATGAGTAGTGGGTCATAAAACACCTGACTGAATCCCTATTGAAACTATTTCAAATTATCAATATCATTTATAAGTTAATTTATAAAAAAATGTAGATATGTAATACTTAAGTTAATAATAGTATCTTAGCATACCAGATATTGAGATGGTAAAGGATATTTTAAGAAATTTTCACTAAGTGACATTATAAATATGTAAAAAAAAAAAACAATTAAAATTATATGGTCATAACATATGACTCTTAAGTATTTAGTCTTTTTGTGGTATGTAATACAATTTTGTAACTTAAGTAAACGCTTTACTTACCTACTCAACATTTTGAGTAATAGAAATAAAGTTTTTATTAAAGACTGCCTATTTAGTAGCGAAAAAAAGAAAATTTCAAAGTCTGCCTGCCATATCCAGTTATTATTTTATACCATATAACTATTTTCTACGTTTTAAGTAGGTACTATAATTTTTATATTAGAAATGATAATTAAATTTTTACAAAATAATTAATGAATAAATAAACAAATAACTGAAACTTTTTTTTATAATATTTATATATTTTTTAAAATCAAAATGGTAATATTTCTTTAAAACGTGGTTTTGACAAGCATATTTTACCGCACATTTCATTATTAATACATAAAGCCATAAACGCATATTTTTTGGTAGATAATATAAATTCGAGCCAAACCAATAAATGTTATCTTTATTATTGATAGATGTATCTGGAATTTCATTCGATAAAAAAAAAACCTGTGGAACTTGCTTTGCCGAATAGTAGGTGTCGAATGTATACTTCGTCATCGAATAATTAAGTAATTACAGTATTGGATGTGTTTAATTTAAATTCAACAATAAATGGTAAATTTAGGTATTCGATGAAAAGCGATCTCTAGCGGAGACATTTTAGATAAATAATTGTAGTCGAATATTTCTGTATTTAATTAGATAGAGAAACTTATTTTAGTTATATTCCTCCTATTATAATGTGATCGAGTTGGTATTAGGCATGCTAATATATTGAAAAAAAAAAACTATCGTCCAATTATTAAAAAATATTACTCACTAGGCGACTAAAATATTTCACTGCGTGACAATAATTGTATTGCCTAGCATAGTAGTTAAAATATCCACTGTGAGATAATGGTATCTAGTACTTACAACTAACAGCTCATATGGATTATCATTTTTTAAAACTGCATTAGAAAAAAAATCTGACTCTACAATTTATATTTTTACACTTTACCAAAAATTAACCCAATTTTATTGTTGCTAAAGATGTTATAAAAATAAATAACTTTTAAAAAAAGTATGATATAATTTTTTTCATTTTTTTAACCTAATTAATTATTGAAGTAAAAATTCAAGACTGCCTTGTTTCAATTTTTGGCGTTCTTGTGCTAAATAAAAACTCATTTTCGTGTGATATGTGAACAGCAATATTTAGTATTTTGGTAGTATTGCATTTCATAGTTTGTAATATTGCAGCTGTAATGTAAAATACGTCATTCTTATATTTTCAAATAAAAATATTTTACCGCCATGTTTCAAAATATGGCAGTCTTGTATTTACTTAAAAATTTGTAAAAGGTCAAAAGTCTAACTTTTTAGGTTTAAGAGAGTATTTTGTAGTATTTGAAGAAGTTATATTGTAAAGTATATTTGTAAATATTCAAATTTTTAGTTTCAAACGCATAAATAAAGAGCTATTTAAAATATCTTAGAAAATTGCTCTTTCTCAAAACTATATATTTTGAGAAATTATTTCATTAATATGTAAATTTAATAATAATATGACTTCGCAATGACTGATTCAATTATTGTTATTATTATGAAACAATACAATGGAATTCGAGTCTTTGGCATCGGCGAACGAGCACATAATGAAAACCGTCTGAACAACATACATGAATGCTTTTATTATTGTACACTGGCGCGTATCCAGGAATTTTTTTATGGAGGGGGATTCAGCAAATTTAAACTTACCACTCTTTCATTCTTTACTTCATCGTAAAAAATATAGCATATGTTGATATTATTAAATTAATCAATTTATTGTGTTTAAACAAATAAAAATTATTAAACATTATTAATAAAATACATTAATATTATATCAGAATTTTAGGGTTAAAATAGTTTGATAACTAATTACAATACTAAATCAATTTTTTTTCTATTTGCCAATTTATCCAACACTTTTTCTTTGATTAACTTCAATTGTCCTGTGAATATTCAATTGAGTTAATCCCTTTAAATGGTTCTCTGCCATGGAATTTCTGAGATAAGTTTTTAGTCGTTGCAATATTGAAAATGATCTTTCTACGGTAGCAGTTGTAATGAGTAAAGTTGGCACGATTTTAAAAGTTTGTAGACATTTAGATAGTAATTTTCATTTTGTAATTCTGATAAATTAGATGGTATTTTAGACAAATTTTGTAGAGAAGTCCACCATAATATATGTTCTGTAATAATTACCAAAGGAGAAAAAAATGGTAATAATTATGAATATTTTCGTACTAAAATCTGTTATGCCATTTTCAAAAGTATCTGGAATATCTTTCTCTTTAATCGGAAACAAACAATTAAAGCTCTTCAACAAAGATTTATGTTTTAATAAACGATCATTTATCATTGTTATAAAATTATTCAAATATGGAATAAATATTGTCATTCGGTAATAGTCCTCAAGCGTGGTTACAGGTGTATTATTTCAACATACTTGTTTACCAACACGACGAGGCAAATAAATATTGATATCGGAACTCTTATAAAATATTTCTGCTCTTTCAAATATTAATTTAAATTCTTTTTTAACATTTTTTTCCCATTTTTTTTTAAAACATTTATATACTTATCAGCCATATTAATAACATGAGATAAATCAAATCCAGGTGTTTATAAAAGTTTACTTAGTGGTTAACTAACATAAAATACTGTTGATATTATGTGTATAGTAATCTGTAACTTAAGTTATTAATAACAAAATGCAATTGACTTGCTGATGAAGATGTATTTTTATCGGCCGGATTGCTAATTTTTTCTAGAGCATTAATCACAGCATTTTGTAACTCTAGGTAAATTATTACCGAGACATGTCGTTGAACCCAACGTGTTGACATAATTTTTTTAATTTTATATAAGATAAAATAGGTACAATATTTTGAATAGATGTAGTTAAAATATTTTGTCTTTTTGGTGAGTTGAAAAAAATATAAATTGACTCAATACTTTTTAAACAGTTTCTAATTGAAGTAATATTACACGCATCAGAATTATCAGATGTTTCATCTGCTAATATCGAAAAACATTTTGCTTCATTGATTTTACATACTATTTGTTTTAAAATAATGTCCCCACATGTTAAAATTATAACATTAGCAATCATTGGACTTGTATAAGAAGCATTTTTAGAACACGTTTCTAAATGAATTTTTAATTCTAAATCACCACTATTAACATGAATCTTAACAATGAACGGAAATGTCCATCATTTTCATTAGGCTCCGTTAAATTCAAGGGGCTACTATTTTTATGACCCCTAAAAGGAAGATTTTGTCTGCCATAAAAAATGATTGACTCGATGATAGGAATAAGATTTTTTCTATTTTCAACTATTTTACGTTTTATTTCGGAATCTATTTGGATATCTGTAGGTTCAACTTTTTTTTTCTAAAATTTGTTTGGCACATTTTCTTTTTAGAATACAAGTTTTATGATATTTACAATTTGTATGATTATTAAATATTTCAATAGTATCTTTCTAGTTTTCAAATGGTTTCTTTACCAAATTATCAAAAGTTTGTTTACAAACACCTCCACCCTCTCCAGCAAATAAAACATAATATTTACAGTACGCACCATCATCTTTTTCAGAATATGCCAACTAATTCCATTGTTTTAACCAACACCGTTGAAATTTTAAATTTTTTTTGCCACTACCTGGAAAAATAAAACTACCGTCTGGTACCCAAATATCTGAAAACACATTACATGATGATTATTTATTATTGATCTCTCCGATATCGATCGATCGACAAATTATTTCTCTTTGAATTATTTGGACAGGATACTCATTTTAAGTATTATTTGTATTGATTTCGATATTTATAAATCTGGTTGACATTAGTTTTTTGACTCGGGTAAAAAAAAATTCATTTTTCTAATCTGCTTATTTGTTTGTGAATTTAACTATAATAATAATAATAATAATAATAATAATAATAAAAATTTAGGAAATCAATAAAATAATATTAAGTATCTTTTACAATTATATTATGCAAATGTTATTATTTATATTATTTTATAATTTTATATAATTTTATTTTATATTGTTATGTAATCGTAATCCTTTATAGTCTATACTATTTAAAATTAAATTTTCAAAATATCTTACCATGATGGAATGATTAGACGTCTACAGTCTGCTTATAATTTATCTATGTGTCTATGTGTATTATAGTGGTACAGTAGTGCATACAATCGCTGTACATATTTACAGTATAAAACATATGTACAGTATAAAAATTAAAACAAGTCGAAACACGCAACCTGCGTTATAATAGAATTGATAAGCACATTCGTTTCTATGCACATAACCAATTAAATTGTATCCAAAGAATTATTTTCGACATCGCCGTGCCGTTGCGCGTCGACGTTGGCATTATAATTTATGTTAATTTTACTTTCATTCCTATATTATATTCCGATTATCAGCTGATAATGTTGGTCGATCATTATCGGAAATTCAAAACAACAATTGTGTTTGTTTTCTATTGATGACCGTATATTAACGTTTATTATTATTCATGTGTTTGTTTTCAATTTTCAAAATGAATTCAATACACAAATACTGATATGCAATTTTTAACAAACTCGTTGGAGAAGAAGATGGAAATAAAAAATAAAGGTGGGGCCTACTCCAGACTTAAATATTAAACAAATTACTAAATGTAAAACGAGAGAATATGTAAGAAAATTTAAAAATGATATATTTAAAATCCATGACTGGATTTGTGGTTGTTTAGAAAATAATCGTTTGTATTGTTTTCCCTGTCTACTTTTTGGTCAAAAATCTAATGATACCGCTTGGGTAAAGAATGGAATACATAATTTAATTCATTTAACTTCTAAAACCAAATCATATGAAAAATCAATGACACACATAAATTCTCAATTAAATTTAAAACTATTAGGAAAATAAGATACAAGATAACAACATTATAGTACGTATCGGTTGAATATCAAACAATACAATGAAAAAGAAATTCATAATCGTTATGTATTGAATAAAATAATAAATTATATTAAATTTTGTGAAGCATTGGAACTTGCACTCCGAGGTCACGATGAAAAACCAAATTCAGAAAATCCCAGCGTATTTCGAGGTCTTATAAACTTTAGTTCAGAGCTAGGATTCGGTACTAAAATGTCATATTGAAAACGCTTCGGTATTTAAAGGTTTATCCAAGTCAATCCAAAATGATTTACTAGAATATTATTTAGCAGTATGTTAACAAAGAATTAAAAATGAAATAAAACTAGCAGAATATATATCTGTAATGGCTGACGAAACAACTGACGTATCTGCTTAGTTTTAATTGCCAATAATATTTAGATATTTACTATCGGATGGAACACCAGTAGAATGGTTTTGGGGATTTTTCAATCCTACTGGACACGATGCAAAATCGTTGTCTGAATGCATAATATTCAATTTGGAAAGTTTCAGAAACGTTAGAAATGTTGATTTGTCAGAGTTACAATGACTCAAATGTGATGAATGAACGTCTTAATGGTGTATAAAAATAATAAATAATAGCTATAATCATCAGCTTAATTTAATTTTAATTCAACCAACTTAAAAAAATTGTGAGATAAGGATTTTTTTTTCAAACTTAACTGATATAACAATTTTTTTCCTACAGCCTTCAGCGGGTAACGGTATTAGATAACATTGTTAAACACAGAGTTCTTGGATCATCTAATACTAGATGGAATTTTAAAAGTCGAACAGTAAATACTGTGTGTGAAAATCTTGAGCCGTTAACTGAATGTATGAAAGAAATTAAAACAACATTTAATCAAACCATAGCATTTAACCAAGTTGAAACTTTGCATTGGATGTTAAATGATGATAAATTTATATTTTGGTTAAAAGTGTTTTATTCTTTAATGTCTCATGTTGATATTCTATATAATCAGTTACAAAAACGAGCTATGGATCCTGTAGAACTTTCAAAGGCAATTTTTTTATTCGAAGAAAATATAATAAAAGAAAAACAGAATATTGATAACATCTTTTAAACCTCTTAAAATCATTCGACGAAAAAATGAAGACAAGATGATACTACTGAAACAAGAAAAATCACCGCAAAAGAAATATGTGACATTTTTATTGTCAACATTAAAGAACGGTTTGATTATAAAAAATCACTTAAATGCTTCGCACCTATTTTTATCTACCAGATTCCATATGTACGAAAATAACTTCCAAAGTGACGATTTTAATAAAATTGTTGAAGCATATTCTTTTTTTTTAATGTTACTAAACTTAAAACTGAACAACTGTTTTACAAAATAACCGATTTCCGTGATGTGAATTCATTAGTTCATTTATTGAAATTTATAATTGAAAATAATTTAACACTGATATTTTCTGAAAGCTACAAACTTTTAAAAATAATTTCAACTATTCCAATAATTATAGCTGAAGCTGAAAGATCGTTTTCTACATTGAAACGTATTAAAACATTTTTGAGAAATTCAATGACCGAAGATCGACTTACAGTACTAGCAATGCTATCGATCGAAAAACAGATGATCAACAACATTCCAAACTTCAACGAAGAAGTAATAAACAGGTTTGCAGAAAAAATAGATGAAGAATCGATTTAACGTTAAACATGTACCTGAAAATTGAAATCTAATAAATTGATAAATATAATTATATAGTTTGTACTTTGTCATAGCATTTTTACTTGAAAATTTATTATGTAGGGTGAAGTAAGGTATTTTCGTAGCATAAGCAATTTCGTGATATTATTTGTTGATCGAATCACGGTATTCCCTATTAGGATATTGGCTTGAAAATTACACTGATTCTTAAAATAACTGTGTTTTACCAAATAAACCTGCAATCGACACTAGATAATGATTATTTACCTCTACAAAAACATTTTATTATCATTTCTACAAATATTTCCTTTTAGTTCAGTCAAATTTTTGGTGTGCGGTTGAAAAATTGTTTTCTTCAACATATTTTAAGGTGAGTACAAAGTAAATATATATTATCAAAGTAAATAACATGTCCGAATTAATAGTGCTATTAGTTTTTTCCTAAAAACTATATACCTACATACGTGTAAAAATATAAACAAAATAAAAGGTAATTGGTAAATAACTAAAATGTATA
The DNA here is from genome assembly GCA_014851325.1 of Pentalonia nigronervosa. NCBI lineage: Eukaryota > Metazoa > Arthropoda > Insecta > Hemiptera > Aphididae > Pentalonia > Pentalonia nigronervosa. Next base: position 66,811 of record JACXSJ010000798.1, on the reverse strand, counting down.
AACAATTATTTAATACAATTTATAATATTTATATATATATAATATTGATTATATTTTTTTTGGAAGTGCACTACTATTAAAAACCCACGAGCCGTCACTTGCACTCCCGAGTAAATATTATCAAAGTAGTAGATATGATCATAGGCGAAAATTCTAACAATTGATATCTAATAAATATTAGATAATAATAAGGTATACATAATAAATCATAACATGTTATACTATTATAATTTATTATTAATATTTAAACTTGGTCAACCATTAAAATTGTGTGTAGTGCGAAAGTGTAGTGAGTGTGTTAATAAAATTTATCAATTCGTGTAAGAAAATTGGAGTATTTTAGGAGATGTTACTATGTTAGTCAATTATATAAAGTTTGAATAATGTATTAATTATACATTATTCAATAATAACCTAAATATATAAAATGTTAAAAAAAACTGTGTTTCATATAAAAGTTAATTTATTACTTCAGGTTCATAGGGGGGGGGGGGGTTCTGACTCCCTATGGATACGCCACTGATTGTACATTCATGTTGTAAGATAGTAATAAAAAAGTCTTGAAGGAAAAAAGTCCCGACTTCCGGAAAAAAAGTATTGAAACATCATTTTTAGTTTGGCGTAGAATCTAAAATCTTAATATTTTATAGATAATAAAACAATGTATAGACCATTTACAGTTATCTCTATATAGGGCTGGAATTTTGATGCGATATCATTACATTTTTTGGTGTTTCAAAACGTATAGCTCCTTAAAGAAACTGAAAACATAGCGAATTAAAAAATTCATTCAGTGTTTTTTTGTGAATTTTTAGGTTATTAAAATCTCAGCTCTATGTATCACATAACAACTAATTATATTTATATATATTGTAATGATATTAAGGTTTACATTTGAAAAAAAGAATTTCTCGTTATACGTTATTTACAACTTAAACTGTACACTATTTTCAAATTTATCGTTATTCAGAATTGAAACATTATACAACGTTTGCACTTGTCATTATTTAGAATTAAAATGTCATAAAACTTTTATATTTATCGTTAATCGTTAAAAATTTGGGAAATGGCCAGGAGATACGGAGTATAATAAATTCTTGAATTGATTGCTATGAAAAAATTAATCGCGCGGAATAAATATTTCTACAAAGCCAATTATTTTGTTTTGCATTATTTTTCATTTAATGATATTCTTCTGTATATTGTTATGTTTTATTTAATGTATAATATATTATATATTTTGTTAATCGTTATGTTTTGTTTTGTGGTATTTAATTATTTTAATTTTATAATCATGTTTGCAAGCCTGGTATACATAAATATTATATTATATGTAATACATAAAATTTTATATCAATAAAATATAATGGCTAATAGCCTTTCGCCTCAGTATCTGTTATACTGACTGTAATACTAATATTATATTAGCCGATTAATCAGTGTAAATAGGTAGATAGTAGATTTTAATATTTTATCTTTTGTTTAAACTTTTTCCACAGAAAACGTACCTACGTTACAATACAGAATTATTTATATTTATGTATCTAATTTTTTTTTATGTTTCGAATCTTAAGTCTTTTAGACTTTTTTATGCTCCAAATATATTTTATTGTTATGCGCCGTGTACGCCGTACTGTCGTTAATGCACCAAGGCGGCGGCGACTGTGACAGACGACAGTGTGACGACGATAATAGTAATAATATTTAATAATATCGTACATCGTCGTGATCACTGCCGCTACACTCGCCACCCGACGACGATGCGTACGCGGCGACCGAGATGGGAATCGTTGTGGCGTCGTCCGTCGGAGGTGAATTCCGTATTTCCGTGGGCGGCGCGACACACAGGTGTATTACAGGGGCGGCGCACCACCGTCAGTCACCACACGAACCGTCGTCGTCGCCGCCGCAGCACCACCATCGGCACCGCCAGACCGCCGAACACAACTATGCCATCGACGCGACGCTTGACAGGGGTGTCCAGAGTTTCAGACTCCAGGAGCTTATCGAAAAAATCCAAGTTCCCCACTTATGAATTATAGTGACATAGTACATAACAGTATTACAATAGCGTACCACCTAAGGATGTCCCTTTGCTCGTAATCATTTTAGTTACACATAGTGTCGTTGTAAATCACGAATACAGATCTATAATCGTGTAACGTGTTGTAAATTCCAACGAAATGCCCCCGATTTGGTCACCACTGGTATGCGTTGCGTAGCGCGGCGGCGTCCGTGATGTTGGTGGTAGTCGGTCCGTTAGTTCGTCTGGTACTCGGGTGGGTAGAGTGGGATACATCACCACAATAGCGGATCGAGGTACGGAGCAGCAGAAAAGTAGCCGTGTATCTGCGTCCGTGGTCCGCGTTTTCGGACGTGTTGCAGTCAATTGCTGTTGCCGGTACCCGTTATTCATTTTTTTATTCCTTTTTCTCCATTTCGTTTTCTCTTCCTAAGAATTTTTTTTTCCATACCTCTCCGTTCCCCGTAAACAGAACTCAACTACTATTACTATTACTACTACTACTCCTACTACTACTACTACTACTACTACTACTACTACTACTACTACTACTACTACTACTATTACTATTACTATTACTACTACTACTACTACTACTACTACACGAGTACTACTACTATTACTACTACAACTACAGTCGGCGCACAACACACGCTCCGTGTCCGTACACACACACACACACACACACACACACACACACACACACACACATCTATGTATATATTATACGCACACGTTTAGTACTTTGGTACGGGAAGAACCGTTCACACTCACACGCACAACTGTCGTTCACATACGCGCATGCACACGCAACCAATCGTCAGAATGGTCGGACCGCACGGCGTATAGGTATATAGTACCCGTTGTAGCAGCAGCTATCTTATTGTTATTATTATTATTATTATTATTATTATTTTATATTGTTCGTGCGGTAGCCCCGATTAAGAAAAAAAAAATAATGATATTGTTGTCTCGTTGTCGCGTCGATTATCGGTGCGTCGTACGTCGGGTGTAGCCGGGTTTTGCGTTCTCGTGCGTTTCGTTTAAATGGTACCGCTGCTTGTCGCGCTTACACCATTATCGACGACAACAACAACAACAACAACAACGACGACGACGACGACCAGTCAGCACGGACTCCTCCGAACGTCGCCAGCAGACCACAGTGGCCGCCGCTGTCCTAAATAATTGATAATAACAATTCGTCGCCGTAGACATTGTTGTTGTTATTGTCATTGGCCGTACGACGGGCAATCGCGCGTGTGTGTGTAGTTTCCGTGCGGTGCGCACCGCCTGAGTGACGTTGTCTCTGAACAGTATCTACAGAAGTATTTCGTAATTTCATCGCAACCGACTGGAGTGTTCTACAATTTATTGTCGTCCGCACTGTATGTCTGTATGTATAGTGGTCATCACCACCACCTGTGTATGTCTGGTGTCGCGCGCGTTCATGAGATCGTGTCTCGTGTAGCTCTCGTCTTCGGGCCGGTGTCTAATGTCATCTATATCACTACGACTGTTGCGCGAACGTCGTTTGAGAAACGGAGTTTTTCATCGTTCGTCCAGTAACAGTCGCCCTGGACCGTTAGACCGTCTCGCAGATGTTCATTGCTGAACCCGTCGAGCGATCCACCATAGTACAGTCATACGTTGTTTGGACAATGTTGCTGCCTGTCTGTTGATCAGCACCCATATCATCGACGGCCACACGCTGTCAAAAACGGCACCAGTCAATCGTGAACGAACATGGATTTGCGACACATATTGTTATAGCGAATATAAAAGGTAAATGGTTTTTTACTTAAATCAATCGACTATGTTTGGTCAAGAGTATTGTTTACAAACCTAGGTAACCACCGATTACAGATCTAATGTGTCACCATTTGCTTAAAGATAAATGATATTCTTACCAATATAATATGTCCTGTAGTTGGTGCGGACTATCAATATCTTGTGCAGTGTTGACACAGGTATTAAAATCCAAATATGTGGATATTTGAATAGATAATCCATGTTTTTGTATTTGTGTATTATCAACCATACAAACTGAATACATTGTATGAGATTAAATTATATGAAACTTAATACATACCTAATTATTATTTTTACTAAATAAGTTTTATTGCTCTCAAAGTAATTTAATAACATATTAATAGGTACATAGATAATTTGTGTAGAATGTTGATCAATAATCTCAGTTAAATATGATTGTCTAATATAAGCAACATTTAAATTAAGTTAAGTAATATTTAAGTAAAATACATATTGTACATTGTTTAGTTATCTAAATAATTAATATTATAATAGTAATATTTAATACATGTGATTGACTCTAATTTGGCCACATTGATAATTTAAGTTTTAAACTACAAAGTGTAAAAGCTTATTTTCTACCATACTTAATGCAGATAATTCAAATACTTACAGAAGTGCTAAATTATATTTAATATTATACCCGATGTTTTATTAATTATATAGTTGTATCATTAAGTATTTGGTATTGAGTAGTAAATAAGTACAATAAAATATTTTTAGGTAGTATAATATTGCCTAAATAAAACAGGTATGCAACTTGGTGCATTAATACCTAGTAATTTATCATAACATTAAAATTAGTTTAACTGTGTACCTAATAACACATAAAAAAATATTTTTATTTTAACATGTTGAATGTTAATGTCACGTATTAATTTTACTTTTAGTTAACTATTGGATTATAGTCAATATATCTGAAATACAAAGTTTTATTTTGCATATTTTGTCATTTTTTGATATGTAGGTATGCATATTTAAATGTTTCACTACTTTTCGTTGAAAATTTTGATGTATACTGCATATTTCTGTATTTTATGAATACTTAAGTGTTTCATACCTATTTGTTTTACTATTGTTCGTTGGTTTTACCCACATATACCTATGGTTCGAATGAAATTTGTGTTCTTATATTATCTAATTATTTCTAGATAAAGATATTTCGGTCAGAACTAATTGTTATAATCAGTTTATTGAATAGGTTTTCATGAACTATATTTTAGTCGTATTTCATCTGTGCCAGCTATTTTATTAATGCTTTAAAATCAATATTAAAAATAATTAATAAATATAAAATAGTTTTTTTTTGAAAATCAAATTTTTTTTTGCATATTTATTATTTTAAAAGGATGTAGGTATTTCTACAAAATAAGCGCATAAATGCATATTTCTAAAATTTTTAGAGCATATAAATTCAGGTCCTTAGTTATTACATACAAAATATTAAGTCCCAGCTGGAGTTCCAGTTGAATTTCTTAATTTTTTGTGTATCGTTTTGTACAACCTATTGTTGATACAATCAAAGTTTGATCACCAAACTATGTGGTTCCTTTAATGTTCCATAATGCAATTTATACTGTTTTATTTATATATTTAAGTACAACATTCATATAAAATGTTTTTTATACTAAGATATTTTAGGACATTACAACCTAAACATAATTTGAACTCTTAAATAAGATAACTTTTTTATAACCTACATAGGTGTATATTTTATATTTACCTACACCTTTGAACAATATTTTTTGTTTGTTACAAACTATAAAGTTCTAGATAGTTATAGATTAAAGGTACTGGTATTAAATTAAATATTTTAATATTAGATAAGTGCTTGCTTAACGTGTTTGTGATGAGATACTTTACATTTTGTAATGTCATAAATTATATTCAAATATTTACTTTATGTATATTGATTAAATATACTTAGTGTAATACTTATTGATACACATTTGAATAATTGTGAATTTTTTTATTTTAGCACTTTTTAAAACTATTATAAAATAATTTTATGTATTTAAAAAAAATATAATTTTTATCTATGTACAAATATGTATAGAGTTTGGTAACATCATTTCTACTGTGTCAAAATTATTAGGAACATCTGATATGTCTCATAATGAAGTATAAAAAAATAAACAGCAAATTGATAATTTTATTATTTTAGGATAATAAAAATACATTATTGTTATTAATTTAAAAGTATAATAGAAAAAATCTCTGAAACCCCTATAAACAATTACATTAAAAAAAATTCTTTTTGCTTGAATTTTTTGTTATTTAATATAGATACATAGATAAATAGATATTATAAGATATAAGGTCTATGTATATCTTCACATTATGTATAAACTATCACTGGTAATTTACATTTTAAATTAAAATTGTTAATATAACCTTTTTAAATTTTATTGACATCTATATTATTAGGTAGTATAAATTGCATTTTTTCTTAAATACCAGTACCTATAAAATAATTCAATTTTGTACACTTTGCATTTATACGTCTTAGGTATTAAAAGTGTGTAATTACTTTTAAATATGCAATAAGTACTTATTAACTGTTTTAATTGAGACAGTAAAAACCATTAAATATGTTTTTTTATCGTTAAGTTAAAAACAGTAAGCTAGTTATTTTTTTGAATAAAGTTACAATAATAAAATTTGGAATAAATTTCATGTTATCTTGAAATAAAATTTTAAATCAAAATATTTTAACTCCCAATGTTTATAGACAAAACATTAAAAATACTTAAGTTTGTCAAATGAATAATATAATTTGTCTATTTACTTTTTTATTCACTTTGTCTAGATGTCCGACCTTGATCAGTGATATAATATACACTCGATTATGATCTGTAACATAATGTATGCTCATGGTTGGTAAGATAAGGAATGTTCAAACTCTTCTCAAAAATTCTTCCATAAATGTATTTTAAAATGTACCTATTAATTTTACAATGAGTTTTTAATTTTTAATTTTTTTTTCTTGTGCTTGTGTATAAGATAAGTAGTTAAAATAATGCTTCGATTTTCAACTTCAGTATTTTTTCTGGTGGAAAAGTGAATTTAGTTGGTACATTGGTATGGTTAAACACTTATCAAAAATTCTTAATAGTTTTCAAAAGTGTTGAAAAAAAAATTAAAATAATAGGGATCTTTATACTAAACCAGTTTTTGACAAGATCAATTTTGTTTTTTTGGAATAACTAAAAAAAATAAGCATAGATATATGAAATTTTCACTGAGTGTTTTATACCAGGTTTTATATTAGCATTTCTTGTAAACCATAAAATTTCAGTACTGGCTTGTTATATCTCTACCAAGTCATGTAAAAACATTATAGCCTCACCATTAAGGTTTGTCATCTCGCGCCATTCATAATAATAATTTTATTTATTTTTAATTATTATTATACAAATTACTCTAATTTTTAATTTTTACTATTTATCATTATTTACACTTTTTTGAAATATATTATTATTCAAATGACTAATTTATATTAATACATCATTACCTCTGTCATCACCTATATTATAGCTAATGACGGAGGTAATGTTTATATATTTATTACTATTTTTGAAACACATCATTATTTTACAAATTAAAAAATTAATTATTATCACTTATATACTAGGTACTTATTATTTTTATCATCTTATTTTTTTTATGTTTATGTTATTATTTTTGTATGTTCTTCTGGTATATTTATTATAATAAAATAAAACAAATAAAGTTTTTGTTATGGATGGTAGCAAAATAACAAACCCAAGTGTACTATACAATTTTTACACACTCTGGTGGGGATATAATAAATCAGTACCAAAATTTATTTTTGATGGATATGCAGGTATATATGTAGTAGCCAGTAGATACCTTTTAAAATACCCAGCGTATTTATTAAAACTGTTTATGGGAAATATCTAGACATATCTTATGATTTCTACATCAATCCATAATATTAATACTTAAACAATTTCATATGTACTTTAAACTATAATTTTTTTAAGTTATTGCTCTGTGCTCTGGTATAAGGGATATATATTATTTTAATTTTCTGTAAAATAACAAAAATAGATACCTTTGTATGATTTTTTAGATTACCTAACTTATTTATCACCAATAAATTACCTGAAAATACATGTGACCTGTGTACTGTTGTTCTACATAGTAACTTATGAAATTATATTAATGAAAGAGAGGATCTGAATGACAACTTTTTTTTAGAAATAAAGTAGGTATCTACCTATTACAAATAGTTATATATAATAAATTTGTAATATATTATTATTTAAGTTAGGCTAGAATTGATATGCTATATAAAATGATAAAATATGCATTTATTTTTGTTAAAATATGTAATAGAATGCACAATGATAGTTTATTAATATTTCCCAAACTATCAGAAAGAGAAACATCTTATAATGTTCCAACAAATTTAATAAAGTTACTTTTATAAATTTAATCTTGTTTGTTTCTCTTACGTTTGATTTTGAATAAACTCGCAACATTTTTACATTTTTTGTGTCAAAGAAAAAATCACCTGTTTTATGGAATTTAATTTAGGTACGTAATATTTGCTACAACATGATTGCTCACTTTTTCCTTTTTTGATCCGACTAATAACAACACGACTGCACCAAATTATATGAATATATACAATACATATTTTCTATAATTTCCATATACATGTACTCAATAACTAATTATTTAATTCACAATTTTCCTTGTCAATTATTACAGGTCTAGTATTGAATTATCGTCATGGCTAAAAATTGTTTATTTTTCTAAAATTTTAGTTTTAAATGATATATAGTCAATATTATTTTTTTGACAATATTATACATAGCAACTCAGTAAAATAGTTTTTAAATTCCTATAATATATTGTTTTTTAATTTCAAAATCAACTCAGACGTATATAGATATGTGGCTTACAATTGTAAAATTGTGTTTGAAATTAACTGGTACAACTATAATTGGCTTAATTAACTGTTTATTTCGATTATGAAAAAAGTGTAACGTTGTTAAAGAAATTTTTCTGAACTGCAGAATTCGGAATGTAGATTTCATTTAAATCAAAGTTGGTTTAGACAAATCCAAAAAGATAGTCGACTATTAAATGAGTATAAGTATTGGGTATTTGGCTAAAAAAAATTTTGCTTTAGGATTTTTACCAACCAAAATTTAGTTAAGAATGCTTTTTTACATTTAATTGAAAATGCTTTTACATACCTATAATTTTGGATTTTTCGATTATTTACTTAAAAATTGATGCACAATTTCCACTAACTTTGTATGCAGATAAACCATTAGAAGCTAAAACATGTAATGGCCCAGAATCTTTTCATATTATGCATTATAATTTGCAGTTTTATACCTCTCATCCATATCTATTCACCAAGTAATAAACGTAATAATATTAGGTATTCTAACTGAAACTTATTTAAAAATAAATAGTGTTAAACGTAATGAAAGAATAAATTACAAAAAGACCAAGAAAATAGTATTCAATTTGTAACAGATATTTAGGAAAAATTTCAAAATAATAAAATATTAATGAATTTACAGGCAATGGGAGGATCATGTTTTTGTGCTAGTCATAAAATGTATTTTTTTAAATATAATTATATGTTAGTAAATTTATAATTAAGATTCATATGTTTTATTTTTATACGAACAAAAAAAATATTGATTATTAACTATAACAAATTTTATAATATATTATATATCATTAAAACAAAAATTAAGAAAAATAAACAATTTTTACCCAAGCTAACAATGATAATTTGTTGTTAGTACTAAGCCTGTAATAATTAGGAAGGAAAATTGTGAATTAATAATAAGTTATTGATGAGTGTATGTATATGAAAATTATAAAAAAATGCATTGTATAAATTATTATTTTTTTATTTTTATTCAATATATATTTATTATGTATTCATATCATTTGGTGTGCAATTATGTTATGATTTTATCAGGCAAAACGGGATTGAGGCACAATTATATTTCAAATTTGGTGCACAATCATGTTGTAATTAGTTAGGTCAAAAAAAGAAAAAGTGTGTGATTGTGTTGCAGCCTGTAATATTATGTGGCATCAAGCATTTTACACTATTTTTATTGAAATATTCTATATTCATGTTTATATTTAAATTATCCAACAATACATATTATACTTAAAAATGCAGCAACATTTAAAAAATAAAAAATATATCATGTGTATCAATATGACGTGATTCATGGACATAACTGACCAAATTTTTAAATAGACGCTGTAAAAAGAAAATATATCAATGCATATAAATCCTAACCCTAGAAGTACAATATCAGTGTTACAGAGGAATAAATAAATAAATAACTATACATTTAAACTTGCATTAGGTAGTTATGTAAGAAAAACTGCTTATAAGTATATAAATATCTACATGTCTATTTTCTTTAACAATGAATAACATTCACTGATTTCATTTTGTCTACAATAATGTACCATTGTCATATATAAGCCACATAAGTTGTTTCTAACATTATACATAGTAATCATATATATATTTATAGAACTAGCAATTTAGAAAAAAATATTACAAAAAACAGCCATTATCCTAGCAGTTATTTATCGCTAATCTGATATATGCTATACTATTTTATTATACATAAATGTTAAAGTTGACAACAATTATTATTAACTCATCATTTTTGCTTACTATGTAACAGTTTACTAAATGATTTTATTTTATCAGTTTATTTCAAATGATATTTAAACATTTAATTCAGACCAGTGCAATATGTTTGCCTCTTTTAGTTTGAACTAGGTATTAGGATTCAGTGATAAATGATTAGACAATATAAAAATAATTCATACAAATATATGACCTAATACTTACTTTTCATTAATTAACTATCATTTAATATTCAAAAAACAATTTCTTCAAATAATTTATATTTTTGGGTATTTTTTACAATAAGTACCATTTATAATAATTATTAGGTTAGTATTATTATATTCTTAAGTCTTGTAGGTTATAGGTAAATACATATATTTCTACGTGTTATGAGGTTTGATAAAAACAAAAGGAATAATTTATATATTGACGTAAATTATTATACTCTTAAAATTGTTTTAAGTTATAATGTCCTCAAGGGTTCACTAATTTAATGTTTTTTTCTGCTATGGACACTTAATTATAATATGAAATTCCTATTAAAAATTAGAATAGATGGCATTTTTTTTCTTATGAATTTTTACATGTGGGAAGTGTTTTCTAAGTTGTGTTGAGATGGATAAACCAGATGCATATAGATTATTCAAAGAAAATTAGAACATTTTCATCTATTAAAATGTAATTATTAGAATTTTAGTCTTTTAAAAGATGTAACTTGTTTAAGTTTTCTTCATTACCTATTTAAATTTATCTTTCATTTATTTGATTCATTAAATTATGACTTTATGAAACATTTATGGATGTAATAGAACTATAAACTGTTGCAACTTAATCAAAAAAAATCAATTACAACAAGAATCTTTTTCAATTTCACTATATTGGTCACTTTTTTGTGAGAGTTTCGTTATAGTTATTGACTGCTATCATCATTGGTAATTGTGTTTTGCATTATACTTAATCAAAAATAATATAATTTCATTCAATGCTTAAAAAATGTCTACATGTGAATATTATAGTATAATGTGTATATGTGTCTACATGTGAATATTATTATAATTGTTAATATATGTTATAAAGAGGGTCTACTATTGAGTAGATATTAGCTTTATTGCCTTTATTCTACTTATTTAGGGAATTTAAAAGTGTCTACTATAAAATCATATCAGTAAAAAAAAGGTTTTGCGTTATTGATACATCAGAACAGAGTAAAAACCTTGGTAAAAACACTGTTTAGTTAAGTTACTTATTATAGTTAATTATATATTGATTATAAGTATAAACATTTTATTAAATATGGATTTATTTATACTACCTATATCTATTAAGTGGATATTGAAAACCATTTGTTGTCATAATATGAAAATCTTTTTTGCCTTTCTTATTTTGTTGCTAATCTTAAATATGATAAAATAAATAAGGATGTGTCAATCTAATGCTTTTTGTATGCTTTTTTGAATAATTGTATTATGAATACTTTAATTGGTTATAACTATTTAGAAAGAAACGAAAGAAAGAAACTAAAGTATTGAAGAAAGAATTTCCGTAATATAATTTGTTTAGGTTACTTAATTAACCCTTTGACCACTGCATTAAATTCACGTTATTTGAAATACTTTATGATTCTGAACGATGAATGTAATGATCCATGTATTTTTTTTTTTTTTGCCTGTCTTAATCTTTTGAGGTAGTAAAAATGTTTTGATTTTAAATTTTGAGGGTGATTCTAGTAGCAAATTAGATTAAGATGATACTTTTAAAGAGTAGTTCAAAAGTAAAAATTTTCTAAAACTTTTTAAAATAACCCTCCCAAAAAAAATTAGAAAAAACTGGAATTTTTACCCAAACCAGTATTTGACAAAAACGATAGAAACTCTAAATATATAATATTTTTACCAAATATTTATAATCTCATTTTCTATATATGTTATTATTTTAGAAATTTGATGAATATTTTTGAGTTATTTATAAACATTTTAATTCTTTTTAGTTTTTTCTATTTTTTTTTTTATAAAAATTGATAAAAAAATGTTGCATTTTTATAGCTAATTATTGAAAATGTGATAACAAGGTTCCTCATAAGTAATTCATATTGAGATCAAAATATCAAAAAAATATAAAAACTAATATATTAAATTTTAAGTTAAATTTAGACAAAATTAGATATTTAAACAAAGAATAAAAATTTTAATTATTTTTTTTGTAATTTAAAAATATTATTCTATGTATTTGAAATTTTAAACTTGCTATATTATATTTTATACACATAATGACATTTTCAAATGTAATGTTTTCAGTAAAAATTAATACAACCTACCATGTTACTTATAATAAAATTAAATTATTTTTCCTAATATTGTATATTATGCAATGATTTATCATTAAATTCAAATTTAATACTTAAATTATAGTGACTGACTCAATGATAATGTACAATCGACACCTATTGTACAGCAGCTTTTTTTTACAGCAGAACGAATTTACTTTCTCCCTTATTTTTAATTGAATATTTTCATTTTATATACTATAAGTAAGAAGAAAGTGTGTACGCAACTGCAAGATGTCAGTGGTGTTTGGTACTGATGTGTATGCTTGACAACAGTAATCAAAGAGATCAAATAGTCTTTTTCTTCAAAATTATAAAATTAATGAAATACCAGGTAGTACATTGACATGCATTTAAAATTATTGTACCTATACTTAAATTATGTAATTGTCTGTAATTTGTGTGCTATATGTGGCCAATAATCTAGGATATATAAATCATGATTATTCCTAGATTGGGCCACTCAAAATATGGGTTTGTTTGATCAAAATTTTGTTTTTAAATGATAATAAGAAATTAGTACTAACATTAGTAGACAATTTAATTGAATCAAATTATTAAACCATACAGTAGCTGTAATCAAACGTTAAAAATCCTAAAAATCAATAGTCCGATACCTTACCTATTCGGCATTGATTATGACAGTCAAATCTGATTGATTTTTAATAGAAAACTAATGTGATTTTTTACTAATAATTAATACATTATTATAAACCATAAGTATTTACTATTTTAAATATGTATGTTTAATTAAAGATTAGAATATGTATTATAATTCAATAATAATAATAATTATAATAATAGTTAATTTGTAACCAACAGCAAATAAACATATAAAATGTTACTTTTAGTAGAAGATTACATTTTTTTTTTATAGTCCCCTGTAAGCTAATGCTTGTACAAGATGTGCTAATGTATTTTTATACTGTGTGTTTCGAATTCAAATACAACAGCAAGCTTAAGTCAAGCTGTTGCTCAACTATCATGTCTGGTAGGCAATGATTTTTATGATGAGATTGCCAGAAAAATGTACAATCAAAAACTGCAAATTAATTATAAATTAAATATACTATTTAGTATACCTTGTCTAAATAAATATATAATAATATTTTAAAAATGTATAAGTATAATTTTCAAAAAAATATATGCTAATAAACAAGTACCTATAATTGAATTTAATATAATATAATTTAATTTTTAATTATTAACTATTAGTAAAAATCATAGGTATTAATTTTCTGTTATGAATCAATTAGATTTCACTGTCATGATTTGTATATCTTAAGTTTTACTTTTAGGCCGGGGAAACACCAAAGCAATGAGAAATGGGCGTGAAAAGTAATCAGGTTGTTACTGCAGTGGTAAAGCGCATGCAGTGAGTTGTAACTTGTAACAGTATTTTTTTTTCACTGCATTGGTGAGCTCTTGGACTTTGTGAAAATTTTATTAAAATTATACATTTCAGCTTTTACTGAATATAATTGGTAAATCCTAAAATTACTAGGTTTTACATAAAATATAAATATATCTAATTTACTGCAGAAACTGTTAGTCATGTTTTTTTGATAAATTATTTAATATTGTATAAGAAATAAAATCAAACTCATTAATTTAATGATTTTACCTAAATGTAATAATACACTTTTTAGTTTTTCTAAATAATATATAACTTTGCAATAGGTACCTATTGTGGATAGGTAATTTTTTGTTTGAGTTTATTTTTTAATTAACATACTATTTTTTTTTTTTAAGTTACTTATTTTAATTATAAAATTAGTAAACTTATTTATAATTATATTTTAATGAATGCTGAATATAGAAATGTAATATAAAAAAATTATGTGATAAAAATAAAATGTATTCTAAATAAATTAATTTAGGTACTTACGTTGATTCAGAATGTCAACTTAATTGAATACAGTTATGTATTTTTGTAACAGTTATTATTAAATATTTTATTAAGAATAACATTTACTATAGTAATTTGAAATATTAGTGCTGTTTAAAAATGAAAACAAATTTAATGTCTTAATAATAAAATTGGTGATTACCTATTGTTTTTTATTTAAAATAATTTTATTACAGTAAAAATATTAAAAGTCATTGATGAGGTTTGAAATAATGAGTTGTTTTATCTTTATTTTTAGTGTCAAAAAGGAGATGGCAAGATTGAGCAGTGCAAATGTAAAACTTGTATTCTTCTTGTTGACTGTTTTATTTCCTGTCACCTTAGCGAAAGGTATTTATATATAATCAATTGCTATTATAACATTATACAATTCAAGTTACAAATATTTTCATTTCAATAATTTAGTTCAATTTATAGATACCTCTCGTTATGATACTGTTTATGCCTGTGAAGGAAAACCTCTTAAATTGGAATGTAAAGATGGTGAAATTATTCATTTGGATAGGGCTATATATGGTAGATATTCTATTACTGTTTGTAATGATCATGGTAATACAGACTGGAGTGTCAATTGTATGTCCACAAATACTTTACCACTGTTGCAAGCCAGGTAATTAATTTATATTTATATTGTTTTTATTAAACTTTTGATGTTAATTTTCTATTTTATTTTAGATGCAATGAAAAAAGGAATTGCAGCATACAAGCAAACACTAGTTTATTTTCTGATCCATGCCCCGGCACTATGAAGTATCTTGAGGCACAATATCATTGTGTTCCTGGTAATTAAATGCTTAGAAATTTGATTTTGTTTTTATAGGTTCATTTTCACTATAAATTTTTTAAATTCTAGCATCATTATCAACTACAACACTCAGACCAAATCCTCCTTGGTTAATAACATCACAACCCAGTGTTTGGAATGCAGATAAATTATTGACTCTGAAACCTGCTACACCAATCCCACCAATTTTGTCATCACCACAATTAGATGATATTGTTGGGTCTAGTGTAGAGGAAGAGCCTGTATCAGTTTCTGTGACTACTACAAGTACAAGTACAGTTGCTACACCAGAAGTTTCTATTGTTGTTAATAATTATAAAGAAAATAATTCAAAGACTGATAATGAACAACACTTACAATCAAGTAAATGTTACTTTATTTATCATTATTATTAATAATTATAATCAATAATTAAATATAATATATAATATGGACAATGTATATACATTGATTTGATGCTTTTGTTTTTAAAATTGAATCTTTGCCACAGCAAAATCAAGTTTATAAGCTTTTAATTGATGAAATAATATTTTTTATTTATAGTGTAATATTATACTATGATATTTTAAGTAATTTAAAAAATATCCTATAAATAAAAAAATAAAATATTTTTCTTAATCAAACTAATTTAACATTTTATTAATCTAATAAAAAAAATTATTTAAATTATACATTTTAAATTTCATGATAAATTATATTTCTAATTTACTTTTAATTTTTGTACAACTTGTTGCTATTTTTACTATTTTAATTACACTTAATATCTGATTTCTGAACACTTAAATATTATTATTTATTAATGTTTTATATTTATTTATTTATTTTTAAATTAACGCCATACATCCTTTTTTAATACTAGTATTTAAGAAATAACATAATTAACAATGTAGTAACAATAATAATTATTGCCTTTTTGTCATAGCTGGTGCAATAACGACTGAATGGATTGTGCCTACCAGTGATTTACCACCACAGTTAAGCATAATTGATGTTGAAGGAATGGATGATAGATTATCATCGTTGTCATGTAATCCTCAAACCTCAAGAAGTTTATTTTGGAATTGGACTAAATCAGGAGAAGAAGCTGTACAACCATGTCCTGGAGGTGCTGCTGGTCTTGCCAGGTAAAACTTAAGATATAATGATAGCATTATACTGTTATAGATTATATTATATTGATATTTAAATTTAATACATTAATTTGTTTATTTGTATTTAATAGATGGAGATGTCAGACTTATAGTAAAGGAACATTTAGATCACCTCCTACACCAGATCTTTCAGAGTGTCGTTCAGTATGGTTATCAAGTTTAGAAGGTAGACTTCATCAGGGAGATTCTATTATCAGTATTGCAAATGATTTATCACAGGTATACATTTATAATAATTAATATATATTGGAAAACCATTTTATTTTTAATCTTTTTTAATCCTAAATTACAAAGTTTAAGTTGCGACAATGTGGCTTTTATTTAAGGAGTAAAAATTAGTCAATTTCTTATCTTGTCATTGCCGCCTGGGATCTATATATTAGTCTTAAATTATTATTAGTATGAGTGGGTTTTAATGCGCATACCAATAAATGCCACTCTTGTATAAACATGAACATGTCAATAATTGGATAACAATATAAAATCACTATAATATAAATTTTACTGCAACTTACATACTATTTTGACAAAATTAAAGTTAGTTAACGTTGTCTAATTTTAATTCTAAAAAAAGAATTTAATTCAACAGAAAAATGTCTATAGATTGTACAGAAAACTTTCCATTTTTAATTTTAAGCTTAATTATAATTATGATTTGATAAAATTCATATTTTCAAATTTTCAACTACGGTTTAAAATTAATTAAAATTAATTTTTTTTTAAAGTGTTCATTATAAGTTATTATTTTTTACTGTAGGTGACTGATAGTAAACCATTATATGGAGGTGATATGATGACAACAACAAAAATGTTACGAGATGTTGCTCAAAAAATGGAAAAAGATATGGTTACATTTCCTGATAAGCAACAACAGGAGGCTATGGTTACTGATTTATTACAATGTGTGGTGCGAATTGGTAGCAATTTGCTTAATGCTTCTCAATATCCTTCATGGAAAGACCTGACGTTTAGTGAACAAATGCGTGTTGCAACAAGTTTATTGATTGGTCTAGAAGAGAATTCGTTTTTACTTGCTGATATAATGATGAAGGAAAAGACAATCACTCATAGTGTTCAAAATATTCGTAAGCTTCTAATATGTTATACTATCAATTTTAATGAAATATTATTTAAACATTTATTTTTCCAGTGTTGAGTGTAAGGGTTATTGCTACACAAAATGTTGATACTGAAGTATTTCCACATTCATATTCATCTAATACTGGATTCTTCATGAACAACACATGGTTACAATTGCATAGAACAGCATTGCTTGAGAATAGTGAAGCAGGATTTATAAGGCTTGTTTACATAGCATTTGACAGTCTAGAAAATATTTTACAACCTCAATCTAGCAATGGTGTTCGAATAATAAATAGTAAAATTATATCAGCATCTCTTGGTAAAGGAAAACATATTCAATTACATCAACCAGTGAAATTATGTTTTCAACATCTTCAAATATACAATGTTAGTAATCCTACTTGTGTATTTTGGGATTACACAGAAAAGTAAGTTATACATTTTTTTCAAATTAAAATATAAAAATACATAAAAATAATTATTGTAATTATATTTTTTGTTTAAATTATGTTATTAATATAATTTTAAATTTATAAAAAAATATGTGCAACAAATGCAGTTTATAATTATTATGTATTGATGTCTTCAGTAGGTTTTTAATAATGTGATTTGTTTTGATTAATTTGACTTAATCACTTGTTGATCCTAACAAAATTACTATATTATAATCTTACAAATCATTTAAATTATTAATGAATTAATTCAAATATTTATTATTGCATTTAATTATAGTTTATAATTTGTATCTACTATTTAATTTATTATTATTTCATACTTAATAAAAATTTGTTGAATGTTGTAAAAAAAAAAAATGGCTGTTTTATGTCATTGCCCAATAACACATTGGCACTTGTTAGCCAAACTATAACAACAATTTACGATAAGGTAATTAGGAAATTAATGCAGTAATATACAATTGTCAATAAGCTTTATCTTTATCTATAAATTATTCAAATAAATTCTACAATCTAAAAATTAGTGATTACATTAGATAAAACCTGTCAAAAAAAGACAATAATGTGTTGTCTCTTTTGTATAATTTGTATTATTTTTTTTTGTACTTGTTATTATTTTTATTAAGTTGATATATTTTTTTTTATAGCGGATGGTCAGAAGAAGGATGTTCTGTAATATATTCAAATCAAACTCATACATTATGCAAATGTAATCATTTGACAAATTTTGCTATATTAATGGACCTTAAAAACTCTGGTAGTGAACCTTTAAGCATTGTATCAAATAATATGGTCATGTACATAAGTTGTATATTTTCTGGAATTTGTTTTCTTTTGGCTGCAATTACTCTACAACTAACAGTTAAAGTAAATTAATTCATTATTATAAATTAACATGCAAATAATACAATATTATTTTTATTTACAGTCAAATAGGACAGTCATTTTGAAAAATGTATTTTTTTGCCTTTTCTTGGTTGAATGTTTTTTTATGTTTGGAATCACACAAGAAAATATTGTATTTATTTGTACAATCATGGCAGCAATTTTACATATTTTGTTGTTGTGCTCATTTACATGGACGCTAATTGAAGGTATGTGAAAACTGTGTTCTATAATAAGGATTTATTTAATCATATTATTCATATTATAAAACAAATATAAAATAAATTAAATTGTTTTTACATAATTAGTACATTAATCCAATTCTTTCACCTACTCCAAGCACAAGCTTTACTTTATTTTTTTTTTGGAGAGGTGTCATATATTGTAGATTTTTATATTTTATTGTAATATTTTTATGATAAAAAATATTATATTATTATTATATTATTTATTATTAATAAACGATGCGTTTATACAAACTATACATAGGTATGTTTCATAAACATTTTGCAACATTCTTTTATGAATATTGTTTTCAATAAAACTAAAATATTGCCTAACACCAATGCTTTATAAGTTAAAATAATTATATTTAACAATACATTTTTATTTTTATATTCAAATATTATGTTATATGTAATATTCATATATATTAAAATCAAAACAAATATTGATATTTGGTATATTATTTATGTATATAATCATAGAAATTATTAATCAAAATTATATCAACATTCATCTTTTATACCTAAATATATTTCTTATATGTTAAGGAATTTGAAACCTATTTAAATTTTAGAAACATTATCATTTTATTAGATTAGTTGAGGTTTATTATAATGTTAATATTAATATATATTATATAATATAAATGCCATTATATCATATTTTAAATCTAGTTTGTGTCAGTCTAAAATATTATTTTAAATGCATATTTAAAATAATATAATGTTTATTATATTTTATACTATTATTTTTATTGTACATAAATTTAAAATTTTTATAATAATAACTTTAAACTCATAAAACAAGGTATATCTATACTTTGTCCAGCAAGAAAGCGCATCTTCTTCGAGCATTCAAATGACGGTGCTTCGTCGTCTCTAGGTCTAATTTCCCTCATCATGTGGTGAATTCCACGGTGGCAACGATGGCATATGACGGGTGACGCTCGGGCTGGTATAGTGGTGATGAGCCAAAAAAGATGAGTTTTGGTCGCTGCCTAGATGTGCTCTCTCATTGGACAGAGTATAGTATATAACAGAAGTACTATACAGTTCATTATTACAAGACTAACTATTTATTATACATGCAAATTATGATAGAAAATATAAACTTTTAGAAGTGTTGGAAATAACTCAAATTTAAAATTACTTGCTCTGTCAATTAAAATGATCGATTAGTATTACTTTGAATTACTAGAGTTGACTAAAATAAAAGCTATAAAATGTATATTTTGAAGTGCACGATTTGGATGATGCTGTATATATTTTTAATATTCCAGAAAATTTCAATTGACATAACTATACTGTAACTGTATTATTCTTTGTATACTTTTAGGTTTCCATTTATATGCTACATTAATTGAAGCATTTGACTCTGAAAAATTGCAAATGCGTTTATATTATTTAGTTGGTTATGGAGTTCCATTGACAGTGGTTATTGTAGCTTGTTATATGGATAACATTTATATCTATAATACAAATAACTCATTCTGTCTACAAGCAAATACTATTATTATTTATAGTATAATGTTTGTGGTTTCAGTAAGTCATTAACATTTTTAATAATTCATAGTATTTTCACTAAAACATTGTATAGAAATAATATTTATGTTATGTTTTTTTTTTTTTGTATAGGTAAATCTAGTCTTTTTATGTCTGTCATTATATATTATTAAAAGTAATTCTTCCATGATGTCGATTAAATGCAAAGAAAATGTTAAAATAACATCTCTGAAGTAAGTTACAGAATATAGTGTAATAATGATAATTAATAATAATTTATTTGTTATATTTATTTTATATTAATATAAATCTGTTTATAGGATGTGGTTGAAAAGTGCTATTTTATTATTTGTTTTCATAACATCAACATGGACATTAGCATTTCTTTATATAGCATCATATTCAACATTTATGTTGTATATATTTTCAGCAGTAAATTGTTCACAGGGATTGTTAATAATAATACTTTACTGTATTAAAAATAATTCGGTGAGTTGTATGAATTTAATTTGCAGGAACAATTATAAATTTAATTCTTATTTTTTTACAGGTGTATAAAGTTTTTTCTGAGTTAACAATAATTTCATTTTTACCGTGGCAATGCTGCTTAATAAATTCTACTCCAGAATTGAATCTCAATTATAAAAATCAAAGGACTAGTTTGTATGGTACATCAGTTGGCCAAAACAGTCAAGGCAGTATAGCTGAGTCTTCAACACCAAGATCTTTGTCATCTCATAGAATGAATGTAGGTTTATTAATTATTTAACACAAGTCTATATGTATTAAAAATACTTTATATTAATTATTTAAAAATATATTCTGGGGCTTTTCAATTTATAGACATTTCACCAACCTCATGAGCGACATGCTGTGACAAAAGTTGTTGATATCCAAAATGAAATGGACTTGTCAAATTTAGACAATTCAATATGTAATGAAGATTCAAAATCTGGAATATGTGGTGCAACATTACCTTACTCTCGTTCTTGCCAAAAAAGTTATTCGCGCACCAAATTGCCAAAAAATTCTGCTGTATTCAGTAGTGGCACCCTTCATAAACAGTCATCTCAAGTACTTGAAAATAAATGTTGTAACTTTTAAACTGTTAACATTATTAATACTTTTTTTGTTTAGAGCAAACCAAACATCCAAGATAACTGTTTTACACTAAATAAACCTACTTATGTACATAGCAGCCGTGGGGCATCCAATATATGTTCACTTAGATGTAATACTATTGGTGATGGTTTTGTTGACAACAATTGTTCATCAAAAAAATACATTGGAGTGAGCGGTGTGCGAGCTACTAGTCCATGGAATCACACATATTCTGAAATTATGGGTGGTATATCTGCGTCTGCCGGAATAGATGATCCAGTGTACGAAGAGATAGAACGAGAACGTGAACGAGAGCGGGAACAAGCTGCTCTTGTGTCTGATTTGAGCGATGAAGATGGTCGACGAAACAGTGATATGAGTCGCCAGTCATCGAAGAGTTATGGAGATCATAGGCCACTTATTATGGCTCCCACACAAAATCCAGAAACTCATAATTTCCATACAGCTTTCAATGCTGCATTTAGGCAGCAGCTTAAAGAACAAACAGCCAGAACAATTGCCGTACTGGATGGACAAACTGTTGTGTGTCATTTGCAGCCTGAGCAAAATGATGTGTTTAACTCTCAGACTATTCAACATTATTCATACGAATGTTGATAGCCTATAATGGAGGATACCTATTAATAATTTTCGTTATGTGTAAATTAACTTTTTTACTTCTAAACCTAAAACATGACTCCATAAAAGTTACATTAAAAATAAATATAAATATATTTAACTTAAAATTTAATTAAGTCATAATTGATAAACAAAGCTTACTTTGGTTGGTTATTTTTTCTCTAGTTGGTATTGATACGTGAACAATTTCTATATTTCAAACTTAAGATAAATAATGAGATGAAAAGCTAATAATCTATTCAAATTTCTTAACATTTTTAATTATAACTATTCAGACTATAATATAAAATAACATGAACAATTTAAGACAGATCATTCAAATTTTTGGTCTCAAAAAGGTTTTTCCATTAACATACTTGTATTAATTTAAATATTAATACTCTAACATGAATTAGCCTTTAAACTATTCCCTAAATGTCCAATCAATTTGTTTTAAAATAAACTAATTTTATAGCAGATTATTTTAATTATTTGTAGTATCTTTGTTAATATTATTAGAGGAGTAAATTAATAAATCTGATGTAATATTGTCTAGTCCTATAAACGAAAGCAATAAATTTAGATCATATTCGATAACCATTGATATTAAACCATGCAATAACAAAAACTTGCAATATATTATAAGTATTAATTAATTTTAGTTTTTAAATAGAAAATATTTCACTGACATACAAATTTGATATTATTTATAACTTCTAGAATACAACAATAAATACTTAGGTTTTCACGAATTTGTATAATTATTTTCTCAAAAGTAAAACCATTTCAATATTATTTTCCTATAAATTTAATAAAATAATAATATTACAATTTTTATATAGTTTTTTACACAACATGTATGTACCCTTGAAAACTAAAACAATATATATTTATTGTTATCATGTATAACTGAACACTAAACATTTTTCCCAACATCAAACACTAATTCACACTAAAACGTTAAACATTGTATTAAACTATTTAGTAATTAGTATAATATTTATATACTTCAGAGGACATTAATTCAAATCATTTATTTCCAACAATCAAAATATTTATTATTATTATTATTATTTATTATTAATACATTTAAAAAATATGAAATACAATGCTAAATTCAATTAGTTATATAGTAACTATTTAATGATAACCAAATTTATGGAAAAAACGAGTTCGATAAATATTTTTGGAAGATTTCAATCTATTTTCACAATGCTGTTACAAAGTAGAAATTAATTTTATTGTATACTGAAAACGTCTTTAATTTCTAATAGTGGTTTATTTTATTTTTTTAACTGCTTTCATCCTATAACTATTATTATTAGTCATTATTTACCTATTATGTTTATTTCTGAAATTAATTATTTCTTTTTAGATTCTTTATAAATTTTATTTTTATACTAATAAAAAATAAAAATATAATCTACTTTGCATTTTTTAGCTTACGATTTAATTTAATCTACTATTTAAACTTTTATTTCATAGTTTGCTTTAAACGTTCCTGAATAGATTTATTCTTCTCCGATGCATTGTGAATTTTAATATTATATTGTCTATATTTTCATTGAGACTGATTATTGAGAGTTGAGACTGGCTTTTCAGTTTGTATGTTTTATCATCAAATAGCAGTATGAAAATTTTCATTTTAAGATATTGTATATACAATTAATCATTGAGTTATTCTGAAGATCTTAAAAAATTATAATATTAACAAACTATATAATACAGGATTAAAAAAATTGAATTCTACTTAATTTATCACCTCTTAAAATATAATTCTCCATTAGTAGATTAAATCCATTTTATTTTAAAGGTATTCAAAATGATTAAAAATATATATTTATTACCTCTCTAGGATTTTAGTTATAATTAAATGTTAAATTGAGATCTTTTAAATATTATAATAGAAATAAATAAATAATAATAGTAATAATAATTAAAACAAATTATTAATAATATTGTAGCTTATGTTTATCTGATATTTATAATTTTTCCAATGATGAGATTTTGAAATTGTGGTCAGTGGGTAAAAATCTAGGGATACATTTGGTATAACAGTATATTTTATTTATGATTCTATTTCAGTTCTCAGAAGTTATACAATCTTCAGATAGATAATAATATTCCCTTCTTATACAATTTTATTAGAAGACATTTTGTACTGATGACACAATTTTAGTTTAATTTAATTGTTTTCATAAACAATAAAACAATGTGAATTAAGTATGTACTTAATTAAATCCCAAATTATTGTGTTCTTTAAGTGTTTAATTACTACTTTTATTACGTTTAAAATGTAAATGTTAATTTATAACAATTTTCATAGCAGAATAAGTGATGCAGTTTATGAATATTTAAAGGAAAATTGTTGTTAACTTTATACAATATTATTCAGATGTAAGCTTAATTTCAAATCATACATTTTTACTGTATTAGTATTTGCATAGCAGATAAATTACATTGACATTTTTATTTTTCACGCCTTAAATGTTATCAAAATAAATTATTTATGTTATATATTTGTATACATTTTTTTAATTGTATCAAACGCATACAATTAATATTATTAAAATCAAAACTTAAGTATGTTTATTTGTTAAAATGTTATAGTTTTAAAATGCTTATGATTATGTTAAATTGTTTTAAAAGAATCAATTAACATACTCCTGATCCTCACTACTTCATTATGATTAACTATAAGAATTTAATATATTATAGTCTGTATTTGATTAGTTATCATATACTTCTAAAAATTATATTATTTTTATATACAAAGTAAAGACATGGCCAATAATGTAGTTTAAAATTTAATATAGCTTGTTATTTATCTTGTTTATAATTTCATTTGAAATATAAATATTTGGTCCTTAAGAACAGAAGTTTTCTCTACATTGTTTGTGTAATTATGATTTATGTATTGTTTAATAACTTCATTTTTGTGACTTTAAAATTGTTTCAAATATTGTAATTTTTATTTTATTTTTTTGTGGATCACTTATTATTTAATTTATTTTTATCCATTTTTGTATTTGTAATAAACTCAGAATAGGGTGTTTTTTTTTTAATTCATAGCTATAAACAATGTAATTATTATAGTTATACAAAAAGCTGAAATGTTATTGGTAAATCGTTATAATATAGGTATTGAAATCAATGAATTTAATGAAACTTTTTCAAGCTATTTAATACCCATTTTGATTAATGAATTGTGTGAATCATAATACACTTAATGTTTATAACATTTTTATGTTTCAATAAATAAATTGTAGCTCATGTTGGTTAAATGGTTTATGTAGTTGTATATAGGTTAACTTTGAAAGTAATGTATAATAGGTATCCTTATTACAATAGGTTTGTCATTATTAAACATGATTGACGTATGCTGTGATCATATACATTAGTATTATATTAATATAATTAACGTGTAAAAATTGTACTATAAATTATATAATTAGTTTTAAAAATAAATCCAATTAATTTTGTATTCAGCCCTCTCATTTTTATACTCGTTCTTTTTATTTTACGCAAAAAATACAGTAATGTGTATATAATGTAAATCAAAAATGTATACAGTTATAGAATATAAGGTTCCTTTTTGTTTCTTTTTATTTGTATTATTTGTATCTTAATATTTCAGATTTAAATACATGAATATGACTTCGATCAGTCATATATTAATAAAAGAAAAATATTCAATATAATATTATGTGTTTCAATTGTTGTTAGGTATGTTGTGTAAATAGAAAATTCAAGTTATCTCTTCATAAAACAAGTAAGCTTTTAAAATTAGAAATGAGATACTAATTTTCAGTTTTACTTCGGTATGTACTGTTTGTCTATCTAACGGTGTGTCTTTTATACTGTTGGTCCAATGTTGTGAAGCAACTAGCAGAGATGTCTTATGTTAGACCAAAATCAAGATTATTATGGTCTGGATAAAATTAAGTTTAGGGATTATATAAGATTATTAATATAATTTTATTAAATCTTTTGAGGAGCCTCATACATAAAAATAATTCAAATGTTTTAGAAAACTACTATTTATAGAGCTATATTCCATTTATGTTAAGAAGGAACTCAGGCGGTGACCAGTTTTTGTCGTGTGGTGGTCAGGTAACACACGTTGGTCGTCTCCACCGAGTCAACCATCTGTACTGCTGCCATGTAGTTAAATCATATCCCTATGCATAAGTTGGCAGACGAGGTTACTTCTTAACAAAGGTATACACTATTATGTAAAGTAGTAAACGGTTTTTAGTTTGTCCTTAGTAAGAGCATCTGTCATGTCGCTTACAATCCTTAAGATTACCAGGGATCTTATTCTTTTAGACGTTTTGATCGGTATATTAATTTATTTTAAATGATTTTCATTTTCCATGTTTTTATACACTATTTAATATCATTCTGTGTTTAAAAAACTTCTATTACTTAATAACGTTTACTTATTAATAACCCTATCTTTGAAATTCCTATCATTAGTTACTTTCTCTAGGTACTATTAGCCCTTTACTCCAGAAAATTGTTTTAATTTTTAATTTGAATCCAAACTGGATTACCTACCTCAAAATGTTCACTCACTCTTTATAGCTATTCTATAATATAATTGTTTTTGTTTCTTCAACCTCTTATTAATTCTTCTTTTATATGACTACAATCTTTAACCTAAGAATTGTGTATACTGGGATTTAATGATTTCACTTTTTTCTTGAATAATATCTTAACTGGAACTGGAATTAGTTTACTAATTAGAGTGTTTCTATACTTCATCAGACATTTATTCCAATCAAGACCATCTTCTAAAGCTTTATTTAACATTTTTTAAACTGTTTGTATAGCTTTTCCTACCATTTCATTAGATTAAGCATAGATTGGGGAAGAATTGACTAATTCCACATAAAATTTTTTATTAAACTGTTTGAATTGTTTTGATAAAAGTTGCCTATCAACATCAGATTTCAAAACACGTGGAATTCCAAATCATGCAAATATAGAAACCAATTCTGATATAATTTGTTTAGAATCAATTTTTTTTAACAATGATATCTCTACACACTGAAAAATAGTCTATTACTATTAGAAAATTCTTATTAATATGAAATATATCTATACTTATAATCTACCAACTACCATCTGGGGTTTCATTTGGTTTCATAAATTATTTACTCTTTGAGCATATTTAACACACAGATCACAACTTTTTTCACCTTCAACTTAATATCTTTATTTATGTTTAGCCAATAAACTGCTTTCCTTGCTCTCAATTTACACTTTTGTATACCTAGATGACTAGATGATTGAAATGTATTTTTTTTAAAACCTATTTTTGCAAAGATAATATACCAAATATTTTATTATTCTTTAATAATAGTCCATTGCTAATTACTAATGAGTTATGCACATTCCGATAAGCTTTTAAATTGTTTAGTATTTTATGGTCAACTTGTTACAATCCATTCCTTAATGACATTTAAATATCTATCATTCTCAGATTCTTTAACATATTCATCTAGTTTTGTGGTTGACGTAACTTAAACGGTCACCATGTACGACTCGTCTTATTTTTATTTTTTTTTCATTTTCCGTTCTATCTATGATCATTGAGTAGCATAATGAAAAATTGCAACCACAACGGTCTCCGTTGAGGAGACGAAAATTGGAGTAGTGACGTGGTAACGTGGTGTAGGCAAGCATATCCGGCCGGTATGTACTATTATATATATATATATATTCATTGCTATGTAATGAGTACTTTCGGCGTCTACGAGTGTGGGGGTCCCTTCGCGAGCTTTTGTATTATTATTATATTATTATTATGATTAGGTATTATTATAGTCATATTATTTATGTTTTTGTGGTTTTTTTCCTAGCTCCCAATCTGATCGAGTTTTATGACACGATTATCTAGCTGGCTTGGCGAGTACACTAGGATATGATAATACACTAAACAAACGCACCTTTGTGGTGATTAGCGCCCACAGAAAGTACAAAATTTTGTGGCTATTTGAGTTGTAGAGAATATAAAAATAATTACTGGCGACTTGCGTCTGTGAACATAATAATGAATTGTGTCGATTGTGTGCAACGAACTGCCTATATTTGTAAAAGAAGAATGTTAAATTAATGACATTTCTGCAATTACTTTTGTTGTTTTTTACTTGATTAGTATTATATTCTTAAAAAAAGATTAAAAAGATAGTATCTGGTGTACAAAATTTGGAGAAATATCGAGGTCATTTTTTTTTTTGTAGAATTTCTGCTGCCTTGTATAGTTCCTCATCAACTAGTTCAATAAATAAAATTGGTTGTAAACATTATTTTAAAAAAGTGGGAAACGTAATTAAAACTTTGAAATCTAAGTTTCATTTCGTTAATACTACGATCAAGTATTATACTAAATATCTCAACTTCAAATTTTTTTCCATTTTTTATATATAATATATTTTTTTGGTTTTCACAAAGTTCATAAAAAAAACTTTTATTTGTTATGTCTTTGGTTTTTAAATGCTGGTGTTATGCCCCATTTTTTCAAAGATTCGTAGTTTCCCCAGTAAATTGCGTGAATTTTCTCTTATAATTTTCAGTTTACTTGTTAATGTTCACAATAGTTCTGTAGCTGTGTAAATCAATATCTCTCTGTTGTAATAATTGTGAGACACTCAAATTTTTTCAGTATGGCGCTTACAAACACCAACGTAAATACAAAGTTATAATTTTCAAGACTTTTTACAATTTGTTTAGCTTCTGAAATGTCGTCTTTATTTTTAAACAATGTAACGTCGTGGAATTTTTAGCTTAACCATTAAAAAATTCTCTATTATAATACTCTTAAACACTCCACAAATAAAATATATTATTCCCATTATGTTATTATTTATATTATTTATATTATTATGAATGCATGAGCAATATTAGTATGTAAACAACAGTGTTAAGCAATACTCTCCTCCCGACCATTTCACAAAGCTGTGTTTGACAGATCCATTTGCGGTTACTGGCGGCTACCGTTGTCTTATTCAGCGTTGTCGACACTAGTATGGCACACGGGGTAACCTATTCTTCCCAAAAATATTGAAATTCCCATGCATGCCGACACTGACCAACTCTGCTACCATTATGTCTCCATCAACGATCGCCGACGGCCCAACGACTTAGTTCAAAAACAAAAACTCAAGCTCGTTTTCTTTTACTACTGCAGCTGAATCAGCAAGACGTCTCTTATTTACACAAAATACACCACAACCTTGTGACAGAACTGTTAGTTTATATATATATATAATATTTTATATTATTTTTCGTCATAATCCTCTACACTATGATGTGCTAGTCAAAACCCATGGACTCGCAGTGGGCGAATTGCACAGTCGAAAACACCTCAAGACATCATCAGTAGTTGTCCTAAAGTATAATTTCCTCTGTGTCCCCCCGTATTGCGAATGTAATAATGATAAAAAAGATGCTCTGGGCATACGTATTTTGGTAACCCCGTGATAAAAGTTATGAATGTAATACAAATTATTGGATCCTGTGAAGCCAAGTTTTCATTATTTTGTTTTTCCGAGTTTATCTCAGTAATTGGTCTCGGAAAACCAAATATTGTTATTATGAATATTAAAAGATAGATATTTGCCATGCTGCCCCCTTTATTGTATTTTCCCTTGATATTTATAAAACACATATGCCATGTACCAAATTTTATTATTCTTTTTGTATAAATATAAATTATAATTCTTATGTAAAATATACAAGCCCACAATTGCCCTATAAAATTTTCTTTTTTTCTTATTTTTATTTCATTTCAAGTGTCACCTTATTTTCTTTAAATTATTTTATTCTTTAACTAAATTGTACAAAGCTCATAGGTTCCACCGACTTGTCTTTCGGGACATCACGCGATGCGGTATGGGTCATCTCATAAGTGTTCTCCTTGTGAGATGAGTGATAAGTAGACCCTCAAAAGGTCGAAATCTCATAACAATAGTATTATTTTTGTAAAAGCTTTTAAAATATTTAGAAATTAATATCGAATTGGAGAAATAGCTTGATGACTTCTTAGTAGAGCAAACTTTTTTAAGCGTTTCTCCATTATTTGGTAAATATCAGTTAAAATTGTCCTGTATTTTCCACTTAATGCAAAATAAACATGTAGTTTTTGTATAATGGTAAAAAAATTTTGAATTTCAATTGAGGCAGTCATAGTATCATTTAAAACTAAGTTTAAATTATAAGCATTACAGTGAATATACTCTGCAAGAGAACAATGAGTTTTTATTTTCGTTTGAACACCGTTATAAATTCCAGATATAACAGCTGCGCGGTTATAGCATTGTTCATGTAATTTACTGATATCTAATACATCATTTTTTAAATTGTCTATAATTTGATCGGCAAATCCTGATGCTGAGTGATCATTTAATAAACAGAATCCGAAAAATGATTCTTCTATATTAAGTTTGATCGGTTTATTGTTTTTATTTTTTTTAATAAACTATATGAACATAACGAATTATTTGACTCATTTTATCTTATTTTCTAATGTTTTGTGTGGTATCAATTATGTACGATAAAAATAGAACTTTTTGACATCAGTAATTATAGATTTTTTTACATATTTAGTAATCATATAAATTATTTTGTTTTGTATAGTGACACTTAAATAATTGATTTTTCTAGGTTCTCGTTATACAAGTTCTGATAATACGGGATCATACATCGCGAGAATATTGATTACTGCTAAGAAGTTACCATGGTTTTCGCTACCAATTTTTTCATTGTGGCCTTGAAATGATAGATTTTGAAATCCTAGTATCAAAGTTACATTTATAATACGCTCTATGACTTGCCTCCAATATCTAACTTCTACGCTAATTTGAAATTTTAATTTTTCACATAAAGTATTATATTTTTCCCATCGTTCTGTAGTAAAACAAGCGTTTATATAGAATAAACTCTTTTCGCTCAATTTAATTTTCTCTGAAATATGTTTCCAATTATTAATACCATTAAAATTAATACAGAATAATCAACATAATTGACAGTAAATTAAATCAAGTGATTTTAAACAATAAATCCATTTACGTGTAAACTTACCTTCCCTTGACTTTTTGCAGTATAATGTTCTGTAGAAAATGAACCATATTTATTATCAATATTTTTTTATTTTTTTAGAAATGGATCATCTGGTTGACATGGTCATTTAGAAATAATAAAAATTTTATTCGATGCATTCAATGTTTTTGTAAAAAAAGCTTTGTCGTTTGGAAAATCGGCTAAGGTCATTGACTGTATCGCTTCTGATAAATCTGGGCTTACTGAATATTCAATTTCAATTTCATGTTTTGCACTATCTACTGCAGTTAGATTTGGTTCATGGTTGCCTACGTTTATGTCTGCAGCAACCAAATTATGTAAATATATGAAAACGTTTATTTTAGAAAAAAAAATATCAAGTTGAAATAAAATATAATTAAATCGATAGAGGTTATTATAAAGTCAATACGCATAATTACCTAAGCAGTAAAAATATAAAATATAGTACCTACGCTGAATAAACAACAACAATTATTTATTATTGTTATTTATTGGAACTATTGTAGACAGGATATTTTAATCTACTTACAATATTAATGTTTTCCGCAGGCGTTGATTTCACAGTCATACTTGAACATGAGCTATTTTCAGAAACATCTCTTTTAAAAAAAGCATTTATTTGCAAGAGTAATTTTTCTTTTTCAATTTGTTGTATTTTTAATTTCTTTTTTAAACCTCTACTCAAATGTACACGTTTAGATATTATTAAAATAGCAATAATTATTGAAAATGTAAATATTACCAGGCGTACGAAACTGTGTGAATTATTGACCGGCGCGTTAATTAAATATATCATATTAAAAACAAGCGAACTTCGCGCATTGTACTCCACCTATGAAGGCACGTATCCGTCTGGCCACCTAAGTAGGGTCTAATATGAATATCATATTGGTAATCGTTTTCGGCAACATAATAGTCGCTATTTTAGAAATAATATTCTTAGAATAGCTGTGCTGCAATTATCGCGTACAAGCTATGATAATTTATTTTTATAACTAATCGTTCGTTTGAAAATTCTTAGATAATATACTATGGATAGAGCCACGGTAATGTCAACGTGTACTACGTGTTTGAAGACATCATTATCGACAAGTTACTGGGGGAATGGCGTCTATTGCGTATGTGCGTCAGTACTCGTCGCATATTTATCATGTATATTATAATACTAAATAAAAATACAACTTATTTCTATTAAAATAATAAAGACAGTTATAATAAAAAATGTTTGGGTACGAACATTTTTTGCAATACGAACAGAACGAACAAAATCTATGATTATTTTCTGAACATTTAATTTCTTTAGTTTGGCGACACTGGTATAAATTGCACGCATGCACATTTATCCCAATTCTCCTAAGTATGTTGAATTCAAATATTTAATAGGCAGAGGCCTATTTAGAGGCCTAACCTTTAGGCAGAGGCTCTATCTATTGTATATGATCTAAGGAAAAACCAATGACGTAAATAGTTAGACAATCTACAAGATAATAAACGCTGCCACTGTATATTTTTTTTCGAAGTATAAATCAAATTATTTTCAATATCGATGTAATTTATATTTTAAAAAAATGTTATGTTTGATGTAATGATAAAGATCCTGGTGGCCCCGGCTTAAATACGTCACTTGTTACTACTGCTTGAACCAATATTAGACTTACATTTTATATCGAAATTCTCTGATTTTTATGGAAATTTCATTAATGGTATTATTTTTTTTTTGATTTCTTCAAATCATTCTTGTTACCGCCGCTTGAACTAATATTAGATTTACATTTTATAGCGAAATGGTTAGTGATGGTAAATGGTTTATGGCATTTTATACATTCCTATTGGTAAACAGGACATTTATTAATATCTTATATCCTACCACATCTTGATCAGTTTTCTACTTTTTTTTACTGTCATATTTTTGGAATTTGATTGTCCATGCTTAAATTGTTTATCCCGTTGTTTATTTAATTTGAGTATTGATTTTTCTT
Organism: Pentalonia nigronervosa; assembly: GCA_014851325.1. Lineage (NCBI taxonomy): Eukaryota > Metazoa > Arthropoda > Insecta > Hemiptera > Aphididae > Pentalonia > Pentalonia nigronervosa. Next base: position 33,216 of record JACXSJ010000798.1, on the reverse strand, counting down.
CTACTACCATGTTAATCATAAGTTGTTTTTGATTTTGAGACGCCTGATATTTTTTAGTTAAATTAATTACTTTTTTAATATCAAGTCAGTCTCAAACATATGTTTTTTCTTTATTTTTTTTTATAAGTACTAGCCATTATAAGAATATACGGTCTCTAACGAGACGGTCTTTTATCACCTCAAAGTTGCAGTTCTCGCTTAATTTTCTCAGAGCTGATAGATACTCGCCGAAAATTCTGTATATTCTCTGTTCACGAATGTTAAATTTGTAAGCTTCAATACATTCATTATATTTTTGTTTATAGAATACATCAAATAGTTTAATTGCACAATCGAGGTCTGTCACTTCTTTTGTTGTCTTAAATATATCAAAAATATTTCTAGCATCCTCCCCGATAATATGTAAAAAAATTGTCAATTGTTCTTTTTGTTCTTTTTCGTTACTCAAGCAGCTACTTGTAGATGTTGACATTTTTTTACCATTTTGCCCATTCAACATGCGCCTCTTGGATATTTAGTTCCTTGGGCTGTATTAAATTATCCATTAATATTCAATTGATCCGTATGATTTATTAATTCATAATAACACTGATCGACTATACCATGTGGTGTTTTAATAAATGATTTAAATTAAAACATAAAATATTTTATTTTTTAATTTAACTTTATTCTTATTAAATATCTTATTTTAGTACATAACATAAGATAGTGAGCGAACGAAAAAACATCATTATGACAATTTATTTACGTTGTAGAAAAATGTGTCTTAACCTAGAAATTGATAACAATCATCAGTGCTAACTATCATCACAGGTAGGTTTATTATAAATGTTGCTAACAGTTCGCCCCTGTTGATCGGTTGAAAAAAAAAAAAAAAAAAAAAAAAGGTTTATTATAAATGTATAATAGTAGGTACCTAATTATATACATAATATATCATATGTTATTGTTTTTCATTTTTAAGTCTATACCGACTTACTGTGAATAGGTTCAAGTTACATATAAATAGACAATAGCTTAAAATGAATTTAAAGATTTTTTAAAAGTAATTGTGCATTATTATTTATTAAAAACTTAATAAAATATAATTATAAACATAAAAGTTTCAAGTCCCCACGAATAATACTTTTAAATAAGTATAAAATAAAAATAATATAATATATTATATATTAAATATAATATATTTTGTTGTATATACATACAACAAAATGATTTTTGTTTATTTTTATAAGTAGGTTATCTATCATTTGGGTTGAATGTGAAAATACTTTCTAATATCAAAATTTCTTAATTAAAATATGTTTACAACTATTTAAGAAATACTTTAGGATAAAACGTATTACAATTTCTAGAGTTAATTGTTTGTGAATGATGAAAAAGACATTCTAAAGCTTGAAAAATATTGATTCTCAAGAAATAATAAATACCTATACATTAGGAAGCAACTAAAGTTCATTATTGAGTTTGAGTAATAAGTAATAACTATTTAGGCGAATTACCTACCTACCAACTATTTTAAAATGTAAAATAAATTAATGATATACTACAATTTGTTTTGTTATTATCTGTTTGGTATATACAGTAAATATTACATTTAATTAATCAAATATTTTTGAGTGATTTTTTTTTGTAGTGACACTTCTTAAAATTTTACTATCCGCTATTCCGTTTATTTGTTGACGTACAAAAATATTTATATTTATAAAACTACAATACAACATTATATGTGGTTTTTTACATATTACCTATAACAAATTGGATAATAATATGAATTTATAAAGAATTATTCATATCTACTATATTATATTATTAGTTTATAAAATTTGATTAAAATTAATCTTTTTTTATTAAATTATCATAGATAACTATTACCATTGAGTATCTATGTCTTATAGATAGTATACTATCATTTTTACTCAATGCTATTACTTATTGTGTAATTAGAAATTTCAGATTTTTTCTAGTACTAACTGTGGATTGGTTGTTGAATATTTAAAATATTTATAATTGTTAATAATTAATAAACGACACGCATATTATTATATTATACTAAGTACGAACGATATTGACAAGTACATAATGACCTTTATAAAAATAGTGCTTATGGTACAGATTACAGAAATCTCAAATCTAACATTCTGAATAGGTAGGTATCTATTATTAAATGCAGTCTTGTTAAGTATTTGAATAGGTACCTTGTATTTAAATACTTTTTTGGTATTTCAAATACGTACTTCTCAAATACTTTTGGATAAGTGTATTTTAAATACTTTAAAAATAATTTTTCTTTGTATTTTATTTCAAAACACTAAGTACTATTTTTTTCCTGTTTTATTTCAATGACCAATAATTTTTTTTCAAACTTTATTATTTTAAAAATTGTTCTCAAAATAATATTTTATAATGCTTTTAAGAATTTATAAGATTTTATCAAATATGCAAATGACATAAAAGCCAAAATGTATATTATCTACCTAACTGAAGTTTAACTTGACCTGATTAAAATATAGTAAGGATATGATATCTGAATTTCTTGAACTAATTAAAGAATGTATTTATTAATTATTTCATTTAAATATCTATTAATAATTTTAAGTATACACTCGTGATAAACGTATAAATATTTTAATATACACAAAAAGTACATACTCGTTAAGTATTTTGAATATTTTTAAAATGTATTTGTATTTATATTCAAATACTTTTGAAAAACGTAGACGAATACGTAATTCTAATGGCACAAAAAACAAAATATAATAATAAAATATATAATATATATAATAATAAAATATATAATATATATAATAATAATATAATATAATAATATATATAATTATTTAATAATATAATAGTAATATAATAACAAATGGCACTAAGTATTTAAATACGTATTCTGAATACAATTGAAAATATTCATACAAGACTGATTAAAAGTTATCATGACGTCTCGATTTGTAAACAGTACTTATACCTACCCATAAACTCGACGATTACTCACTATGCCAACGTTGTAAAGTCTAATCGAACAACATAATATTATGCATCATACTAGGGAGGTGCCTATCTTTTACCATAGCGTTACCATATTTGATATGTTACCATAGCGATAGTTTTGTGTATCTCCAAATTGTTTCCACGATTTTTTCAACAACTTTTTCCCTTTGTTTATTTTCAATGGTCCTTTAATTTAAATAACTAACCTAAGTTTTTAACTAATATTACGGTTTCGGATACTCAGTAAAAATGGCGTACGACACTAATGCAATAGCAGATATAATGAAGGACATTGGCTGTGGTGACGGTTTCCACATACCGGTGGCAAATGAAGAAAATCAATTACTTGAAAAAGAGGTAGGTACATTATCTAACTATAACATAACTATCATCATTAATGATTACTTTCAATACATATATAATTATGTTTAATAGGATTGTTTTTTCAAAGATTCTATACAATTATAAAATAATTTCTGATTGATTTATTACCTATAGGTACTTACCATTGATTTTATAATATAATGCAAAATAATATAACAATTCTATTAATTATAATATGAAATCAATGCCTGTACAACCGTATCATTTTGTAATGCTTACCTATATACCTTTATTACCTAATATTAATATGAAAAGTATATCTATGAACTATGACAATAATCCTATAGTTAGGTATATTTTAAAATGTATAATATATATATATACATTTGAGTAATTGAGTTGGTACCTAGGTAGCAGTGTTCGATAAGTTTAATTTACTCCATTACACTCAAATAACATTGTAGTGAAATAACTTTACATTTCAATAAAAAAGTAACTTCTACATTCACGTTAAAAAAAAATTACAAAAAGCACCTATATACCTATAGGCTATATGAGTATTTCTCTAATTGCTTATGAATTGTTAGTTCGAAAACCAACATGAAAATACTTTAATAATGTATAGGCCGTATAGGCTGGTATAATTTGAACAAGACAAAAAAAAAGGTGGGTAAGTGGATATCTACCACTCTGTTATTAGGTGTGGTATGACCATGCGAGTCACTGTAATGGATGTGTTAAATTTGTATTCAATGATATTACAATACCATTGTGTACGAAAAACAATTCTGAACAAAGATTTTTTGTCAGTTTGTACTACTAAGTATATACATTTTATAGTATATTTATATTGATATAAAAGGGATTTATTTTACTATCAATACTACATTAGGAGTAACTAGTTTTTGGTTTTTAGTAGTATTGGCCGAAAAATGAAATTTGAAAATGTTATTGTGTGTATAAAATATAATAATATAGGTACTTTAAAGTCTCAAGCACCTACCCACGAATAATATATTTTAAATAAGAACAAAATAATTAAAATTATTATTCTTTGTTAAAATATCAAATTTTGTTCAAATTTGAAAATAAAATGTTTACAAAAAAAAACTGTGTTTATATATTTTTTAGAGTTTTTGGTTACAGTATAAAATACTTATGAGAAGCCTTGTTTTAAATGTTCAATCCTTAACTATAAAAATTGAGCATTTTATACATTTTTAATTACAAAATAATTTGCAAATTTTTGTGACTTTCATAAATTATGTCAACATTAAAATTCAAATGATTATTCTAAAAAAAATTGTGTCTATGGATATTTAATATTTTTGAACTACATTTATAACAACTTATAGAGAAGCTTTTTATTAAAGTAACTGAAAATTTCAATGTCTATTAATAATTTAAAACGAATCAAAATATTTTTAAAGATTTATCATGTATAGAAATGTTAATATTGATATTTGGTGGAAATTTCAAGTATCTAAGGTTATTTGTTTTTGAATTAAAACAAAATAAGAAAATCATTATATCATAAGAAATAGTTAGTTTACGGGTGAATATGAAATGTCTAATTTCAAATGTTTATAAAAACTAGTTTGACTTTTCAGTAAATTTTGTTTTTTGTAAAAGGTAAAAAGACTTAAGGCGAATCTTTTAATATATTTTAAATTCTTAGGTATAAAAAGAAAAGTTTTTATGAATTTAACTTTTTTATTAATTTTAACTCAAAATAATTTATAAATTTTCGTGATTTTGACCAATTTTATAAAAATTCTAACATCAGACGCTCATATAAAAATATTGCCAATTTACGCACCAACTTTTTATTTTAATTACACTAGTTAAAACTTAAAAGAAACTTTGTATTACATTTTCAAATTTTTTATAGTATTTTATCGAAAAAAAGTTGTAAATATTTTATGTTTATAAATAGTTTAAAAAAACGAGTCAAATTATATTGAAAATTTCATGGTATATAGAAAATGATAATACCTATAAACATTTGGTGAAAATTTCATGTATCTATTGTTATTATTTTCTGTGTTACACCAAAAAACAAAATCAATTTTGTCAAAAATTTGCTTTGCGTAGAAGTTCTCGTTTTTCCCTTAATTTTTTATTTGTTTCACCTGACGCGTTTGAAAATTATTGGGAATTTTTGCTTTTGACTAATCAAAGTACCAACTAGTTTTATTTTCCTACCAGAAAAGATGATGATGAAAATAGAAACACTTATTGCCCTAAAAAGTATTGACAGACATAAATAAAATACACATAATTGTAAAATTAATGTATTCATTGCTCCGTTCAGAATCTAAAACTATAAAAATAAAAATTTTTACGCCAAACTAATTTTTGATAAATTTATTTTAGTTTTTGGTTTACTATAATAAACAATTTATTATAGGTATAAAAATAATTTAATTTAATTTATATTTTTATTTTTTTATTGACAGTAAAAATTTTTTTGCTCTTTAAAAAAATTTGACAATTTAATACAGGGTTCATCATAACTTATTGTTTGTGAAAATTCAAAAAAAAAGTTGAACGTCAGTCTACAATAGTTTTTAACATGCGTCTAAAGTCAGAATTTTAACAAAATACGAAAAATTGCAGTTTTCCTTGATTAAGAATTTGATAAAAAAAAAATCTGTTTAAATTTAAGGTTTGAAAATTTAACACAAGATTTTCCACAAGTTTTCTACATTTCACAAAAAAAAGTTTACTGCATACATAAAACTGTGGAGTTATTTTGAGTACTTATTTAGTCAATTCCATACACATTTGAGCGTAAAATTTTGCTCAGGGTTCAATGAGCAAGATAACATACGCAAAATAACTGACATTGATTCTCAAATTTACAATCCTAATAAGTAATTTCAATAACTTTAAATAGTTAAGATGCTTTATTTAGATTAACATTCTATTTCAGTAAATTTAACTGACAAATACAGTTAACAAGTTTTAATGGTTAAGAACATAGTAAAGAGTTAAAATAACTACCCTATTTCTATGTACGTGGAAAAGCAAATATTTATGAGCGTTTGAAATTAGACATTGGATATTCATCTGTGAACTACCAATTCGTCAGAAAACGATTTTCATATTTTATTGTAATTCAAAAACGAATAACCGTAGACATATGAAATTTTCACCAAATGTTGAGATTATCATTTTCTATACACCATACAATTTTAAAAATATGTTTGAGCTAATTGTAGGCCTAAGAAATGTTCAGGTTTTTTCTATAATTATTGATAAAAAAATTTCGTTAGGTAAAAAAGTTTGAAAATTTAAAATAAGGTTCCTTATAAATTGTTATAATAGCGATTTAAAAATATGTAGGCACATTTTATTTTATACGGATTTTAAGTTCAAAATTTGACCAAATTTTATCAAAATATTGAAAATTTGTAAATTATTTTGTGGTTAAAATATATATATATATAATATTCAGTTTTTATAGTTAAGGATTGAAAATTTAAAGTAAGGTTTCTTGTAAATAGTTATTCGAGTAACTAAAAAATTATTTTTATAGACATTTTAAGTTCTATGTTGGATGAAATTAGAAATAAAGAATAACGATGTTAATTGTAAAAAATATTTTTCGTGGGTGCTTAAATCTTTTAAAGTATGCTATTATATTTTATACACTTAATGAAATTTTCAAATTTTGTCGGCAAAAATTAATTCAACTTACTGTAGAATATGTAATAGTAAAATGAATTACTTTAATATGATAAAATATACTTAGTAATGTAGCTTGATATACCATCTTCGCTTAGAATCGTTTTCGTATACAATGATTTTAAATCATTGAATTCAAATTTAATATATTTTTTACAGTAACCTATTCGACATCTACTATATAACAGAGCGGTACTCCCTTGCCGATCTTTTATTTGTTGATTTTTGATGCTTTTGAAAACTATTGGGAATTTTCAAAAATAATCTCTCGAAATGTATCAATTAGATTCACTTTCACACCAGAAAAGTTACTGAAGTTTAAAATTGCAGCAAAATGAAAATCGTGTACACATACACACAAAAAAACACAAATATCTTTGTAAGTTCAATATATTCATCACTCCGCTCAGAATCTAAAAAGTATAATATGTAGTGGATAGGATGGTCGATAAAATCAATTACGGTTGTGATATTGTGGACAAATATATTTGATCACGAATTACAGTGAATTACAAAATATAATAACGTTGCGTTCAACGAGTAACACGAAAGTCATAACTCATGACTAATGGTGTGTAGCAAACAATGTATAAATAAGCTATAGTTATAAAACACAATTACAATTATCATATGGCATATGAGTATTTTAATAATAATAAAATAAACAATTTACACAGTAAATGGCGCACACTAATTGCTTACACATTCTGCCCGAACAATGGTTTGCGGAAGTCGGAAGACTAACTACACGTTTACTAAAGTACAAAATAATAATAATGTGATTGGTTGTAGCAAGATAGTGTGAGAGGCAAAGACTCAATGTTTATGTTACAGAAACTTTGATAGTAAGATCGTAATCTTATTATAATATTCCTACAAATAAATCAAAAATGTCGAATATCTTTAAATATCTCAAAAAGAGTAACGTACCTATAGGCAAATCGATAATGTTATGAATAAAGACGAAGTAATCAATTTTCCAACTGAATTTTTGAATTCACTTGATTTTCCAGGCATGCCGTTGCAGGCTTAAACATTGGAAATTGGTGTTTCTATTATTCTTTTACAAAACATATCAATTCAACAATACTTTACAACTGTACCAGGTTTTCAGTGAAAAAATAATAAATAATATTTTCAAAGCAACAATTTTTATTGGAAAATTTAAAGGAAAGGATATTCCATTGCTGTGCATTTATATGATTTACACAAATATGTCATTTGAATTCAAATTTTGCAGTTTCTGGTGTGACTTGTTTGGTATTTCGTTTTGAATACAAGTGTGTTAACTAAATTTTGAAAATCCATGCCTTGACTGTAAGTGGCTTGTTCACGCAATAGAAAACAATCTGATTTATTTGTAAAGGTACTAGACAGAAAATTAAAAAATTATTATGTATCCAAAAGCACTTCAATAAACAGAATTAAAATGAAACATTAAATATTCGAAAAATTTTAAAAGAAAATGAACAAAAGACAATAAAATAATCAAAGAATTTTCTTTACATTCAAATTCGGATGAAGGCATAGCAATGCGCGGAGAATACAGCTACTAAGAATAATATTGTTTGATATTATGTAAATTTTAATTTAAAGTTTAAACTAAATACAATAATTTATATTAAACTTTCCCAATTGTGTTCATTTAATCTCTTTCTCTCTCTCTTCATATATATATATGTATTCTGGAATTGTCGGGTCAGCTAGTAAAATATACAAAATTGAATGCTTATTTGTTTGTATGTTCATTCTCTATATACTCAAAAATTATTTAACCATTTTCAATTAAATGTATAATAGATATCAATAGATTCTTTAAGAACCGGGGAAAGTTAGTAGCTTCGCTTTCAAACTCATATAGGTTGCTATAGGGTAGCTCAAATATGAATTTTGTCTTGGTTCATGAAAATCGAATATTTTTTTGTTTATATAATATATGGTTTAGTTACAGACAATAAAATAATTATTTATATGATTGGATCTGGTTTTTTTCTTATATATATAAAAATCTCGTGTTACGATGTTTGTCTGCAATAAATTCTGAAACTAGTTAACCGATTTTGATAGAATTATGCTTAATGTGTGTAATTTGGTCAAACTTGAGAGATAGGATAGTTTTTATCTTGATTAATGACCTCAATAATTTTTTATTACAAACTAAATGTTTATTATAGGACGATGGGTTGTAATTACTTGTAAGTTCCATAAATTTCTTACAAAATGTTTTCATTTCATCCAAATTGTGCTATGTATCATTTTTTAAGATATTATTCTTAACTATTGTTGGAGACGGTTCTAGAGTAATCGAAAATATTCTCGATCATTCCATAATACACCGGGTTGCCATTGGTTACATATAATATTTATCATTTTGGGTTTTTGTCATTCATTCATATGATTTTTGAATGTCAAACACAACTAAATTATTTTTGAACGTATCATATGTCAACAAACATTAAACACCTACTAAAATTATTGGAAACGCTACTCAAAAAATTAAATAAAAATTAATGTTGGTGGTTTATCTGAGGTTAATATATCCAAAAAATACTGGACCGTATTCAATAAAAGTTATATCAATAGATTCCATAAGACATGACAGGTGTTTATAGTTCATTTTTTGAATCCTTATAGGTAATTACCTAAAAAGAATTTGGTATTGGATAAATGCATTTTTTCAGCTCATGAAAAACGAATATTTTTTGTTTACAGGGTTGCTATTTTTCTACAAACATATTTATAAAAATAATAAATCTTTGGTTGGCACGGCAACTCCGGCTGGGATAGCTAGTTGTATTATATTTTGTTATCGAAAATTAAAATCTATTATATATAAAAGAAAAAATGTATAGCTCACTGGCTGAGACTATTATAGAATCAAAAAATACTTTTGATGATTCGAGGAAGGTTTAATTAATATAGATTTAACCAGTTATTTTAGGGCGAAGACCTGATATTAACAATATTAAAATCATAATTAATTATTCATTTATTTTAGCTTGTATTGGTTCATATAAGAAAAAAAAAAGCTCATAAGTTATTGCTTATTACTATCAGCCGCAGATGAATTCATCTCGGTTTCGTTTATCCTGGAACGCCGGGTAATACAGCTATACTCTACTCAGAATAAGAGGGGTACCGGGTGGCGAACGGTTTTCGTCGGTGGCGGTTAGATCCTTCTCTGACCAACGTTGGCGCGCAAGGCAAAGCTTTGGAACAAAGCCACGCCCATGTGCACAAGTTAGCCACCCAGTACCGTTGTTATTCTGAATAGAGTATATAGTATATTATGATAAAATATTCTTAGAAATATAGGCTGACAGACCGTATCGCTCAAAATCATTTATTGTATGCAATTATGAGGACATTACAGTTTCATAGGTAGGCGCTCAATGATGAAGTATCTACATTGAAACTTACTGGAAAACAAAGCGAGATCCTCGGTTTTTTTTATAGTTTGATTCTGTTTAATGTAACATTGTATAATATTTATATTATTATATTTCTTTATTTTATTCTAACAGTATATAAATATCTACTAATAATTTCATTTTAATAAAAGTTGTATTTATATGTGATAAAATGTTTAACAGATAAAGGAATTGCTTAAAAAAAAAGCGGAACTATTGGTTATCGATGAATCATTGGATAACACATTATGTGATAATAAAAATATATTAACCAATTTATCAAATCATGAGAATCAAAACCAGGTAAACCTACTAATGTTTTATTTTAACAAGCATTCTTGTAAAGTATTTAAAATTAGCTATAATAGAAGTCAGTATAATCAAAATACTATTCAAAAATAATTTACAATTGTACGAATAAATTAATAAAAATAACTATAAAATATTATGTTAATATTTATATTTTGTATTTGTTCATAATATAATAAAATTCATATTTGTACATTCCATTTGTTTTTATTATAGAAATTGATCATAGCCAATCGTCAACAACATGAGACGGAACAGCATATGCTGATAGCAGCTCAAAGAGAAAACGACCGTTTAATCCGGGATAATAGAACAATGAAAAATAATTTAAAAGAATTGATTGAAAATCAAAATAAAATGGAAGTATGGGATATTTAGTTTATGATTAAAATTTATTACTAGATGTAATGCTTATACTTTATACTTATGACCAGGGTTCGGGACTTATAGCACTAAAAAGCACTAAAATATGCGCTTATATATGACCCAATAAACTTAAAAATATGCACTAAAAATGAAAATAATATGCACTAAAAAATTTAAAAAGAAATTAAAAATCATTAACAAAAAAGATTTATTTGATATAATATGTATTAATAAATAGGTATATATAATATATTATTTTTTTTATATTTAAAAAAATAAAAAAAATAAAAAAATTTGTAGTTTAAGTTTTACTGCCTTTGTGATTGCATTGAACTATTAGATGTTTTCGAACATTTTCGAACTGGAAGGCTCTTCTATTATCGGCTAGAATACACTTATATGCCGAAAATGAACGTTCCACGTCGACGGAAGTAATGGGAGCATATTTGAAAAATAACAGATCATTACATGTTAGATCTTCTGCTATTGAACGAAGATTCATAGATTCTCCTCCGGTGATAATTTTACATATTTGTTTTAAACTATTTAAACCCTTATTTTTTATTAATACTTGATCAAGTTTTTTTGACACCACAATTTCATATAGTCCGTGTAAATTACATAATTTCGATTCAATATCCTCTATAAGTTTTAGCGAATCTGTTAATGGAACATATTGTGTCTATAGTTGTTTTATAGCTATAGTTAACACTTCAAAATTGGATTTGATAAAAGCCAAGTTACATTGTAAGTTCGGTTGTGATATACATAATTTTGGCTTTTGAATACTAACGGCATCATTTTCGTCTAATAAATGTATAATGCGAACAATCGTTTCAAAATGTTCGCAATAGTAAATTGCGGCATCCAACCATGTTTCCCAACGAGTTATTATGGGTTCTGGTGGCAATTTAATTCCAGGTGCTTCAGTTTTAAATAATAAAATTCTAGAAGGGGCTTTTCTAAAAATTTTTTTTACATTTGATATTAAGTTATCTACCTCATCAAATTGTCCTCGAATTTCCTCAGCTACACGATGAATTCCGTGAGCAACACATGTAGTATGAACCATTCTTGTATAAAAACTTTTTAAAACAGATCCAGCTTTTACCATGTATGGTGCAGCGTCTGTTAAAAATAACAAAACATTGTCGTAATTGATACTTCCAGACCATAAGATTCCCATTGCCTTATCAAATAGTTTGCAAATTGTTGTATGATTAGTTCTATCCAGTTGTTCCGAGTGTAGTAAAAATAAATTGCCAGTACTATCAGTCTTGAGAACTCCTACAACGACGTTTGCTATGAAACGTCTTTTGAAATCACACGTCTTATCAATAGAGACACAAATTTTATTTTCACCTATCTCAGTTTTAATATTCTCAATAGTTTTATTGTACATATCATCAATATATCCCTTACGCAGAGTGGATTTAAATGGTATATTTTTAACTGTATATTTTTCTAAAAATTCTCGAAATTTACTGTTTAAAAGTTTATTCAAAGGAATATTTGCCGCCATTAAAGCTTCGCATAAATCGGTATTGAATTCTGACTTTGTTGGCAAACTGGTCAATAGTGTTTGTTTTTTTTTTGTTCCTGGTCTTTTTGTCGTTTGAGAGGTTTTTGGTGTTTAACAGTGCTAATATGTTGGCTAACATTAAATTTTTTCTCTGAACTTATTGGAATTTCACACACTTTACAAAATAAACTGTTCGCGACTATCGAAAAAGTATCAGAACCAAATTCTGTTACATAGCTTCATAAACGACCACATACTGATTGTTTTTCTTTTGGCATTATTTTACTAAAGCTATGAAACGCACAGACATACAATAAATCGAACTCGAACTCACGATGACAAACAACGAACTAATAGGTAATTGTACTGGTGTACCGGTGCAGTTTATCGATCTCTCAATAAATTAGATTATTTTAATCACTTGTCGAGCGATACGAATGTAGCCTGTAGATAAGTACACATATCAGACGTTTTTCAATTAACCATAACTCAGATAACTACATGGTTTTCGATTTGTTGAGTAGGTATTTATAAATCAAGTGCACGTACTACATTTTTGTGACAGATAGCTACACAAATAGTATTATTACAAAACAAATTTTCGCAATTAATCGTTCAATATTTTAATTAATACATTTTGAATAATTATATTAACCATTAATCATTAAAAATCGTTGAATAAGCAAAAAATATGCAAAATCCTTTAAAATATGCAAAATAAAATTTCATATTTTAATTCTCTGTACTACAAAACGTATTTATAGATCACTCTACTATGTTTTACATCACCTATGATGGATATGCAAACGTTATAAGTCCCGAACCCTACTTATGACCTATCAGCTATCGCTTATTTAAATAGTGAGCCATGAATTATCAATTAATGGAATTAAGTTATTAAGTACTTACCTAATTTATAACGCAACTAGTGAAAATTAAATACATTTAATTTTCCAGATGGTTATATGCTTATATTCATTAATTTATTTTTATTCATAGCTTCGTAAACTTACAAAATAGTTTAAAATATTTAATTTAAATTAATTTAAATCATAAATAGTAAATATTTATTTAGACCTGTTATATTATGCGACTTATAATTCATAATATGGTTATCAAATAATAAGAATAAGTAATAAGCAGAGCTTGGAAGTTAAAGCACTAATTAAGTTACTTATATGCGCTTTGAATGACAATAAAAATTGAGAAATACGTAAAATTAAATTTAAAATTTAAGTTGATAATTATTCATTATATATATATAATGTATTTTAAAAAAATAAACAAAAGAAATTGGTTGTATCAGGATTTGGCCTTGACTCACTTTGTTCAAAGAAGGAAAATGTAGATAGGTAATATATTTAAATTAAAAAAAGATTGTTAATATTATTTAATAATTAAGTTTAATGATAGTTACATATTAAAAGTTACTGAAAACGCAAGTGAATGTCGCTAAGTCAGTCACGGAATGGTTTTGTTTGTGTGTGACGTTGTAGAAAAAATTAGGTTTGCATATTTAAATATTGAGAAAAATATTCAATGAGATCAAGTAGAATGTAATAGGAACGGAATGCAGCGTTGTATGTAATTATAATTGCTACCATTGCCACAACTGATAATGATAATGTAGAAACTGAAAAACGAGTGGTAACTAATCGTGTGCATTGGTACTGAATGAGTTTTTGACTCAGTTTTGTCTGAGTTTTTGGTTTATACAATCGAACAACAATAGTTTTTTTCTTTATTATATTGATCTCACATCGTACTTGGGGCTTTTACTAAAACCTATACGTCACATTCTTGTCTTTTTAAGAGGGCCGAGTGGTTTAATACAGTACAATTTAATAAAAATTTGAGAAAAATTAAAATTAAAATTTTTTCTTAAATATTATTTGATATTCAATGCTAAATTAGTCATTGGTTGTGTAATTACAAGATCAAATGGAAAAACGGTTTCGTGCGGAATGTACCCAAGCAGGCCTCAGGAGGCTACTGACAGCAGATAGCTATAGTTAAAAAAAACTAGTTGTAATTATCATAAATACATTGTAATTACTAAATTGTAATATTATATACTTATATAAAATGTAAAATAAAAATAAAATAAAATCAAATATAATGTTTAAAAAATGTATTAAAAATGGTTTTAAAATCTTATGCAAGAAAAGTATAATACGTATAATATATATAGAATATATATATACAATTTTATAATTAATATTTAGCTGACTTTTTACGAGCTTTAGTTTTTGCTTTAAATATATCTTTATATAATCTTTAATTTCCACCTTTAAAATAGAAATATAAAATAGCCAGTCTTGTTAGATAGTACATACATTCTGTCATAAAACAACTACATTTTTATTTAATTATAATAATTATAATATAATATTAAAATAAAAATAACATTTAAAATATTTAATAACATACCAGTCATCAATTAATTTGTTTGTGAATCGGTTGGTATATTATTGTCATAAGTTCATTATCCATATTACATAATTAATCCCAAAAACTTCAAAAATATTAAAACTATACATTTTGACTGTCAAAAGCTTTGCATATTGTATATTATTAATAAACAAAGAACAACTTTTTAAAGCTTATTTATTTTTATTTTTTAAAATTTTACATGCTGTGTTTTTATGTAAGTATAAGATAGGTTCTTACTGCTCAGGTAGTTGGACCAACCGTTCCATTACTATACTGTTCTATGCATTTCAATCAAATGAGTTTGATTTCATTTTTATATAAGAATACATTATTATTAAATTAGCAAAATAAAATTTGATATATGATAGCAGGGAAGTATGAAACAAATTGTTGTCTTACTTTGAATGATCTGACACTCACCAAAACCAATTTGTTAATTAAGTTAAAAATTAACTAACTTCCAAGCAGTTACTAATAAGTAATAGAACTGCATGTCTGTATGATATAGCTTTTATATTATTAAAAATTAAAGTTTTATAATTGACTCATGACTGATATTATAATATACGACGGCAAAAATGTATACAGACGAAGGTATATTATTATATTGTTTTTTAAAATTTGAAGTCTATAATCACTTTAATATGAATTGTATTAGAATTTAAAATTAACCAGATGTGAAATATTTCTATTTATTCAATAAATAAGTATTGTTTTTGTTTATCAATTCATAGGTATATTGTTCAAAAATAAATTTTTTGGTTTTTTATAAAAATGTTTCACAATTTTGTAGTTGTAGCATATTCATGCTTATAAATTGAATTAGCACTAAAGTTATGTATAGGTGTTATCGTTAAAGATCTAAATTAAGGAATTAACGTTAATGACTAGTCAATAACAATGTTTCCAATCAAGTTAGGTAGTATACAATATTGGTTAGGAAATAACGTTTGTGTCCATTATTTTTAGCCAATGATTCATTTAGAAATATTTCCTAGTTAAAATGACGATAATTTCCGAATTGAAAAAATTTCAAATTAATTTCCTTGTATAAATTGATTTATCTAATCAGTACTAATTACTAATAATAACTTACTTTTAGACTATATAATAGTGTAATAGGTAATTTATTTTGTAGCAGTTAAAAAAGTGGATCTCCATTGCGGAGTGTTATTTTAAATATTTAACTCAATTAAAATTTTTTGTTAAACAAAATTGTCAACACTGTCTAACAGTAGACATTAGATATTATATTACATTATATGCATTAGGGTAATTTTATAATTATAGTTGTAAATGTGTTTACAAAGTATTTGATTTTTATAACATTGCCTACATTGTCTGTTAATGCCTAGGCATTGACGACATCATCTACTAATATAAGACATTCATGATATTGGCTATGCATTTAAGTTATTACCTTATTTAAATAATTACCGGTAACATAGATATTGATAACGGTACTTCAGGTCTGTATTGTTTAACACTTTGTTTATTTATTAAGATTAAATGAGCTGAGCCCTTTTGTTCCAATTACAAAATAATAAATTTTGATAAAACATAAATTGTATGCTAATTATAAATTGATTGTGTATTTACTATATTACATATTCTTGTAAAATACATTATTTAGAATGAGTTGGCAAAAAACGACGAACAAATACGCAAATTGAGGGAAACTATCGAATGGGGTGAAGAAACGCTTTTGGCATGGAACAACGACTTGGCCAAACGATGTACAGATGTTAATATTCTTGAGACATATCATTTAGACGATAATAACAGGTTTAAGGTCATAGCTATACTGTAATGTAAATAGTTTAAAAAATATATATTTATTTAATTTGTTTAATTTAGGAATTGGAATTACGAAGACAATACCTTCAACGAGATGTGATTGAAAGAGAGTCTATCGTCGAAAAAGAAGTAAGTGAACTCCTTCAAGTAGAAAGAGAGTTGGAACAAACTTCTAAGTTAACTAGACAAGCACAACACGAAAGAAACCATCGGCTTGAACAATGGGAGAACGCTGCTAATTTTTTGAACTCTAATCAAAAAGATTCTCAGAATACCATTGAAGTCAGTATAATTGTTAGTGAGATAAGACAATTAGTCAAAATATTTATAATGTGTGGAAATTTCAGGAAATCAATAAAATTAGATTCGCTGCTCGTGAAGTGTATAATAATATGAATGAAAATAAACAAAAGTATCAAGAATATTTAGAGAAAAATGAAGAATTAGAATATAAAATAGAAGAAGTGAATAAAGCCAATAATGAGCTGAAGTTATCGACCCTTAATAAACTTTCGGAAACTGAAGATTTACAATCAGAGGTTAAGATTTAAAATACATTTTACTTCTATGTTTATAGCTTACTATCAAAGTAATTGTTTCCTTAAAATGTTTATAGGTATTATCAGTTCAAAAAGCTCTCAGCGTTATGGGTAATAAGTTAGAAAACGAGCGTACAAAACGTAAGCATATGGAAAATGAATTAACAAAATTCAAAACCCAGATACAACAAAAGGAAAAAGGCTTAGCAAAAATAAAAGATGATTTGTCCAAAATCAAAAATCAGTCTATGACCACAGAAGAGAGGTTAAATGAACTGAATTTGATATATGATGTATTACCCTTTGATTTTAAATTTAGAGAGTTATTATTTATTATTAAAAATTGGTAATTATTGTTTGTTTTGTCTTAGAACAAAAAAGCTGAAGCAGAAAAATTCTTGTCAGACAAAAATAAATTGCTTACTATTGCATATAACGTAAGGAATGAGATAAGCCAGGAAAAAATTAACATCGATTTGTTGACAAGTCAATTAGAACGAATTTGTAACAAACAAAATATATTGAGTAAAGAAGAATCGAAATCGAAAAAATTAATTTTGGAAAAAAAAGAAATCGTATATAACTTGGTAATAGAATTGTAATATCAAGAAAAAATAATGCATACAAATTTAACCCAGTGATTATTTTAGAGCTTTCAGCTCGAAAATTTGCGAATAGAAATTGCTGAATGCAAGGGAACCACTGATATTGAAGAGATAAAAGTTTTGCAAGAAAAGTTACAAAAGTGTAATGAAGAATTAAGCCAAGCCAACGAACACCAGCATCAGTTGGAAAAGCAGTTAAAATCGACTGAAGTGGGTGAAGATAAAATAGATTCATATACCTTTAAAAATAATGAGAATATTATGTTTTAGAGTGAAACCAGGCGTATAACCAAACAAATTGAAAAAAATACTACAGAATTAGAAATCCTCCGAAACCGAGTAAACGAGTTAAACGTCACCAACGAAGGAGGTTTGATACGGTCACTAAGTGTAGCGTTGGTGTTATTATAATAACACCTTATAGAGTTAACTAGCTATTAGTGTTTCACGTTTTATTTTTCGCGTATAATATAGGTTTGAAACAAATTCAAGTCTTAAAGGAAACTAATCATCGGTATCATATGGAGCAAATTATGGCGAAGCTCAAGATGGATCAAATGAAGAAGTTGACTGACAACGAATGTAAAAAAGTGTATTCATTAGCTCAGCAGCATGACGAATTAACTACGGTAATTACATATTTTTCATAACCAATCAAATTATAGCATGAAAAAACTTTACGACAATAGTTGAAACATATTTATAATATTTATTTAAAATTGATGTGTATAATATATTGTAATATTATTTGAGCATCGACATTTTCGGTACGTAGGGCATAAACGATAGGAAAAAGGAAGTGGCGGCCATTTACAAGCGTATCAGTGACGAGAAAAAATCGTTGTCAGATGAGAAGTCAATGGTGAAACGCAAGCTGGACTCGATGATCCAGTACATCGAACAGCGAAAGACTAAGCACCAGATACTTTTGTCTACGATGGGAGGTTCATTGACTCGGGCGACCGTGGATAGCAGCGTTGACGACGATTGCGACGATGCTGATGAAGACCTGTCGTCGTTCAGGATGAGTGAGTACCGGATCCAGGTGGCCCAGGAGAAGCTTGAGCTGCAGGAGACTGGTGATCGACTGGACGAGCGTGTGCAAAAGTTGGAGACTGAAATCAGGGCCATGGAGAACACTCTGCACGTGCTCAATGCCAACAACAACTGTTACAAGTCCGGAATGTCTTTTGTAAACCCAGCCAGTCGGTTCACCTCGGAACCAGTTACTGTAACTAGCTATTAAATGTATGTGTGTTTGTTGTAGGTGAAGAGTACAAGGAAAAGGTCGTTCTAGAGGAGACTTATGAAAAACTTAACAGCATGTGGCTGCAGAAAAAAAAAACGCTCGAAAACTTGGAGAACGAAATTCGAGTGAGTACCTATGTACTTAAATACGACATGGGCTTGAGGAATATATTGTATGTGGATCATACACCTGATAAATCTATATACGCATAAAACACGTTTAGTTAAAAGTATCCACGTAGAAAAAATATCCTTAACTGAACATATTTTAGTTTTCGGCAAAAAGATATTTTTATGTCACTCTTAATATCTTGGCGCTTAATCATTATTTTAAACTTTATTTAATTTTTGAATATATCAACTTATACCTATGATAGTTCTATCAATGAAAAGTGAGTTTAGTTGGTACTTTATAGGGTAAGAATTAAGATAAAAATTCACAATTGTTTTCAAAAAAATATGAAAAAACATAAAAATAATTAAAAAAAAATGAAAATTGTTACACAATACCAGTTAGATAGTTATAATAATACTTATATAATATTTTATATAATACTTTAAATTATCACCAAATATTTATATTGTCATTATCCATACACGATAACATTTTCAAAATGTAAGATTATAATATAATATATATATTTTTTATTATAATATATTCTATTTGAGTTATTTATAGGCATGAGAAATTTTCAATTTTTTTAAAAATTATTGTCAATAATTAATTTTTTGGCTTGGCAAAAAACTTGAAAATTAAACACAAGGTTCCTTATAAGTTGTTATTAGTGTAAATAAAAAAAAAACGAGCGTAAATTCACAATAATTTTTTATGATATTATATACATATGTATAATATTTTATATAAATAAAATTATTATCAAATTTGTATATTTTACAATTTTGGAATTTTTTGCACCCATTGTTTATTAAGAACACGTAAGATAGTATAGTTAAAATATATTTATATTTAGTTATTATTTATATATGGAACTGAACTAATTTTTGAGTTTTATAGATTGAAACTAAGTCTAAAATTAAATATAATTATTTAATTGTTTGGAATTATGAATTATGCACCTTTGTTTGCTTAACCTCAAATTATCATAAGCTTGAGTTCTTTTAAAATCAAATAAAATATGTGTGGGCAATAATGTTTTTAGTAGATATTATAATTATTCAATTACAGAATATTTAATAATATTTCAAATCAATTGCAATGCTATTTTAAATATTTAAACAAATTTTGATTTACATTTTTAATTTAAACTCATAATAGATTAATAAAAGTACTAATCTTAGTATTGATCTACGAATTAAATATTTTTCGATGGATAGAGGACATATATACGTCATATATTGTAAACATTGGTATTATACTTAGACAATTTTACAAGTTTAGTATTGATATTAAAAAATACATTCTATAATAAATAATACATCACAGGATCTAGAAGTTCAATATAAGATAAGAAGTGAAGAACTAGAAAGTTTGATTAACATTCGAGATATCAAAGACAGTGAACGTGAACGCGTGCTTAAAGAATCCAATGAACAAATAATGAAACTAAACCGAGCAAATAACCGAATCGAGTTTGATATGAAAACAATTGACAAGAGTTGTAATCCTGATAAACGGAAAGAACTTGAATTGATAAAAGTATGATAAGTACCAATTATGTATAATTAAATAATTAAAATAGGTACATACCTAATATAACAATATTGGGATAATTTATAATTAATATTTCATACTTTAATTTGTGTGTAAAAATAATATTATTTAAGTTAACTAATACATTTTATAAATAAATATTTTAAAGGTATTTACTTGGACAAAAAAAAAATAAACTACATAAAATAATGTACCTATGTTAATTGTTGGTCGTTTGCTTTAAATATAATGATAGAAATCTACAAATTATTCTTTCAGTTATTATATTATAGATACTATTAAAAGTTATAACCTCAATTATAATTTATATACTTTATATCTATTTTTATTCATGCGCAATATCTATTAAGATAATTAGTCGCTATCTATAATTATAAATTCTGAGTGGAGTGATAAATGTTTATTAGTTTTACAATAAAGTATTTTTTTTCGTATCTGAAGAAACTTTTTATTAAAAAAAAAAAAAAATACTTCAATATTGAGTATGGTTTTTGGTAGCAAACAAATTGGATCTAGTTTGTACTTTTTAATTCATAACTAGTTATTTTTTTATATCTTGGACCTTAGTGTTATAAAATTCAAATTTTGACATAATTTGTAAGAATCACGAAAATTAGCAAACTGTTTTATATCTAGTTCAAAATTAGTACAAATTTTATTTTCATATCTAAGGCTTGGTTACTTAATATGAAATTCAATAAAAGTTATTTTTACTGGGATCAAAAAAAAAAAAAAAAAAAATAAAAATAAAGTTTACCGTAAAGCCATACTTAATTTCTATAAACGCTTGAAGTTCAGATTTTACATCTAAATGGATTATATCGATTTCTCCTTTGATATTTATTACTTTGTTGTAATTCAAATAATAATTCGAAACATTTAACTTTTTCCCAGATTATCATTTTTTTTATACAGCTAAATTCTCAAAATATTTACATTAATAAATCGAATTTTTTAAATATTATTACATAATTAATTGTTTTCTATAAATGTTAATAACTTAGTCAAAAAGTTTGAAAATTTGAAAAAAAGATTCCTCATAATATGTTATGAATTTAAAAATATAAAAAAAAAGTATGTGCATAATTTTATTTTAAAATTCAAATCGGTCGACATTTTAACGGAAGAAAATAACGATTTAAGTATTATTTTTTTTTAATTTAATTTTTCATGTATTATTATATTAATATATAACGCAATATTCATTATAAATATACTAATTTTAAATGTTTTATATTACGATCCTATTTACACAATTCTATGGTAGTTGCGCGTGTATCTTTCTTTTTATGTGATATCGTAATAAAAATAATTTATTATTACATAGGTGGGCGTCACTAAAGTCAAAATTGTGATGGGTAGTAAAAAATAATGATTTACAAAAAACTTGTATTTGGTTTATTTGCTGTTCTCGCTTATATTTGTATTCCTATAATTAACACTTAATATTCAAATACAACTAATTTCATATACCATTACTGCAGTGTCGTATTTAGGAATTTTTCAAAAACATTTAAGTGGTGGCTCTGCCCCCTTCTACCAGCATCATATTTATATAGAAATTCAATTTGTTACAATGCGTTAAAAAAACCGTTTTAATGTTAATCATTATTTTATTTATAGTAAAAAATCATCTTTGTGAAAAATTTCGTTATTTTAGATATTTTAGCGTTTATTTTTCCAAAAATTAAACAAACATAAAAATTTCAAAGTTCCTGCAAACGAGACTAGAGACAAGAAAGCGTGGGTCAGTAGATACAAAACGAATAAGGAATAACAAAAATAATCACGATATTTATTTGAGATAGAAATACCTACTGATAAACTGATAAACGAAAATCTTTTATAAGATTATAATGGGCATCAGGCAGGTTGTTCTATTAAAAGAAAATAAGTGCAATTTTAATTATTCTGTAGTTGTTCCCCGAGTTAACAGCCCAAGATAATATTTATTCTGTGATAATATCCTAGAAAAAGTGGATATATATATATATATATATAGTGAACAGACCATTGTTTTAATATTTTATACACATAATGACATTTTCAAATGCAATGTTTTCGGCTAAAATTAAAACAACCTATTATAATTATTAACAGTAAAATTAATTATTAAAATAGCAATATCATAAAATATACTTAGTAATGTAGACTGACAGACAGTCGTCGCTCAGAATTGTTTTTCATATCATTAAATTAAAGTTTAACATATTCATTATAGCGACCTACTCGACGCCTACTTTACAGCAGAGCGGTACTTACTTGCTGTCCTTTTTTATTTTAAAATTCAAATAAAATCTGTACATTATGTATAGATTTTAAAATTGCACACGAGTGCAAGTATCTACTTATTTTAACTATTCTATTAACTTTATTATTACACTCCTTTTCAAAATAATTCAAACTATTACTAGTTACTAGATTAACCGATATTATTATTATTTGTAATTTGACTATACTTATTTCATTCCATTTAGTTTTTTTCTAATTTATCTAGTAATTTTTCTGGTTAGCAAAAGTATTTTTCAATACCCTTTAGTGACGTCTATATGTAATATTTTTGTCAAAAACAATTTGGTACCAACATTTTTTTGTTATACTCAGTGCTTGAAAAATTAACGAAATAATTTTTTTTAATCATTCAAATTCTACTAACAGTACTAAATTCTACCGAATAAGTGACCAACCTTCAAACCCTTCGTCAACTTAGTCGTCGATGCCCGTCGACCTTCTAATTTAGAAACAATAATAAATGTAAACAGTCTTACAATTGCATTGCCGTAAACCCATATATAATATTACTTCTTATATTATTGTTAATAATTAAATATGTACCAATAGTACAAAGACATATTGTAAAACTGTCAATGCATATAGAATTTATCTAAATTATATTGTTATATTTAAGTCATAATCATATGTCTATATCATAAAGTTCACGAAAAAAGAAGTTATAAAAACTCATAAAATAAAAATAAAGATACTTTAAAATATGCTTAAGAAATATAGGCTGAGTGCTGTAATATATTGTTTTCGCTTAGAGTAGTTTTTCGTTTTCAATGATTTATCATTGAAATACAATTTAACAGAATATTCATCACAGCTGGTGACCAATCTCAATGAAGATGTACACTCGAAACCTTTTATACAGCAGACCGTCTTTTCCAGTTTTTAATTACAATTTTTAATTATTATATTATATTCTTAAATAACTAATAATTGGTCATTACCAATCAGATTATATAAGATCATTTAGATGTTGCTGATAAATTCAGTAATAAAACTTGTTAAGGTAATTTGTTAAATAATTTTTATATTAATACAAATATCTTATAATGCTTTTATGATAAATGTCTATAAACACTTAAATTATTAGGACATGTTTAATGACTTGAGTTTTCACAGCTGGATATTGTGGTGAGGATGATGAGAAAAGTAAACAAGTGCGTTTTGGAGCAATTGTCGGAAATGTCTATTCGACACATCGAAGTCGAACCGACCGTTAAGCAATATTTGTTGGAAAAGGATTTGGAGTTACCAACCGTATCCGGTCTGTTTTTGAATAAAGCCAAATCAAGTTGTGGTTCTAGCTCAGTATCATTGATGAGCAGTAATTCCAGCGTTAAAAGGTGCAAAATCCCATAAGAAATTTTAATTATAAATGTATCAGAATATGTAGATATTATATATATAATTCTGTTCTTCAGTGTCGTATACATAACTTTGTGTGTGTGTGTGTGTGGGGGGGGGGAGTGGGATATCAGTTGCAAACAAATTTTCAATGAAGAAATATTTTTAAACCTAGGTACCTGGATATTAAAATAATAAAAAGGCTTATAGGGGAAGGGTCTGACCCCCAGATCCCCTTTCGTGAATACGCCTTTAATGCTGTACTTATTATAGTCCAACGGTGTAAAATATTATACGTAATATTACTTATATACTTATCTATTATCTGCCAAATATTATATATACATTATATTTATTATTTTTGTTGAGACATGACTAAATGATACAGTTTTAGATTCTAAATGAAGCATTGTATGAACTGATTTTACAATCATTAGTGTTTTCTTCCGTCGGTCATTATTTTTCAAGGTAGTAAAAATACTTCGATTATCAACTTTGAGAGTGGTTTTTGGTAGTAAATTGGATTTAGTTGTTTCTTTGATTGGGTCAAAAGTAAAAAATTCCTAGTAATTTTCAAAATAACAAGGAAATAAAAAAAAAAATGTAATATTTAAACAAAACCGATTTTAATTTTTAAACATTACTCAAAAACGAATAACTGTAGATACTTAAAATTTTCACCAACTGCTTATATTATAAAATAATATTTGTAATGTATAGGGTTCGGATTTTAAGGCAATATAACCAATAAAAAAATAATTTAAAATGTGAAAAGGCATTTAATTGATATAAAAAAGCAATTTAAAAATGTACTACAAAATTAAATACACTAACTAGTTGGTATTAAAAAAAATTCACTCTCATGTATTTAGATGAGCTGTCTTCAGTAAAACGTTGACGATTTGGGCTCAAAATATTTTTGTACATAGAAAATTATCTTTCTACGCCCATTGAAGTTATTGGGGCGTATTCCATACATAAATAATTGTCTTTTTTTTTATTTTTACAATATAATTTACAATCTGTTACTAATGAGAACAATAAGTAAAGTGGATGAAAGAGTTTATGGCTTAAAAAATGGATTAAAGAAGCCTTCTAGTAAATGCACTTTGTCGGTTATCTATTCATATACATATTTGCTAAATTAGTAAGTCCCGGCATCACCGCCGTTTCAATCTTTTTCTAGGGTTACCTGGTATGCTTTCTGACGCAAGTCTTTTGATTAGTGAATTGGTGTGGTTTTGGACATTTAAGTTAAATCACCTGTAATATATTTTAGCTATATCGAGGACGGGCGAGATGGTAAGATTTTTATGTAAGATCTGGTTGGATACATAGAAGAGCGCTTTAGTTACAGCGCGAAGGGTTTTGGATTGAAAGCGCTGGATGCAGTTTATGTTTGAAATTTTTGCAGAACCCCATACTTGAATTCTGTACGTCCACATTGGTTTGAGGTACAGATTATATATTAGTAGCTTTGTTGGTAACTTTATATGGCCGGGAGTTTGGAGAAAGCGGAGAAGACGAAGTCGATCGTTTAAGGATAAAAGTTTGTTTCGAAGATGAGAAGATCAAGTAAGACGTTGATCAATGATAATACCTAGGTAGCGAGTGCTCTGTATGGTTAGCAGAGTTTGATCGTTTAAGGTAATAGGTGAGCATTTTCTCTTAAGGGTGAAATAATTATCTAAATTAAGATTACTACTCATTAAATCGTCATCGCTTGTTGTTTCTCCAATAAATACTTGGTTGATTTTTTTGATATTTTCCCATTGTTTCTTCAATATAACTCTGTTGAATTTATGCAAAATCAATTTAGCCACTTCACCATTACATTCTTCGAATTTAATTTGTATTTCATTCTCAATATCTACACTTTTCTATAATAATACATCTAAAACATATACAGTATATTTTGACATATAGGTAAACATGTAGATAAACAATATTTGTTACCTCGTATTTCTAGTTTTGTAATTATACTAGACAAAAATCCAAAATTAGATACAATATACACGAGATTACTTTGTATCGATGGAATTTTAAAAAGTCTTTTAGCTACTCTTACGCATTCAGAATCTTCGGATTCTTCAATTGCAGATTTCAATTCATTGAAATTTGTACAATAGTATTTTACTGCATTAATCTATGTACCTCAACGTGCAATTACCGGTCTTGGCGGATTAGGCAATTCTAGATATTTTTCTTTCAAAATTGCAATTCTCTTAGGACATTTTGAAAATGTCTTTTTTATTTCAGAAATTAACTGATCTACATTTTTGTAATATGCTCGTACTTTTCCACAGACGTTATAATATACATAAGCCAAACGAGTTAAACGAATGATATTCGTGTATAAAATTTGAATTGAACGACCCGTTTTCTTTATATAAGGAGCCGTGTCAAATATAAAAAGCAAAATATTGTCGTATTTTACATTAGTTTGCTATAATATATGCATTGCTCTGTCAAATAGCTGTGTAATTGTACTACTACTTACCTCATCTTAATAGTCTGTGTGAAGAGGATAAAAATTTCCAAGACTTTCTGGTTGGAGAATTCCAACTATTACGTTAGTCATATTTTGGCATTCTGAATCTGTGGTTTTGTCAATACACACTCATATTTTATGTTTACCTACAGCATCACGAATTTTTGACAAAACCTCTTTGTAGCATTTCAAAGTATCCTTTGCGTAATGTTGATTCGTATGGAATATTTTTGTTGCAATATTTCGATAAAAAATATTTAAAAACTTCATTATTTAATTTATTCATAGGGATATTTGTCGTAATCAACGCATTACATAAATCGTAATTGAAATTTGACTTAATGGTATTTTTATGGATGAAAGGCTAAATTTTTTTTAATATTTTCAATTTTTGCAAGTGCATTTTTGTGTTTAGCTTTTTCGATGTGTTACTGTATATTGAATTTTTTTTTCAGTTGATATTTTGACGTCACAAATTTCAGAGTATAAAATTAATCTAACGGTTAAAAAAATATTTTTACCAAATTCTGTGACATACTTTTTCAACTTAAAATTGTTATTTTATTTAACTTTTGGTATATTTAAAAAAAAAACAGAATACAATAAACGTAGACAAATTATTAAACGAATGTGGATTGACGAATAATCTTGAATTTACGTATTATGAACATATTTTATTCATTACATAGGCAGTATGGGTTCTTTTATAAATATTAAATTAACTGTCCATATTAAATATTCAATAAAACGATAACGGATAGAGTATTTAGCGATATCGATAAATATTGTGAAGAATAAAACCCATTCGAGATAATTTTAAACATAACACCGACAATACATCTACACATGCTTTTATCGATTTGTGCCGATATGTAAGATGTGTATAAAACTATTAGATCAATTGAAAATTAAACACAATAAATGTATTTATAAGTAGTGTTTGCGCTGCATGCGATAAGCGCACCATATTAAATTATCATTTTTAATTATTTATTGTTATTGTTATTATTATTATTATTACCGTATCGCATATTACGGTTAAGAATACCTGCATTTTATCGGCTTTGCACTTTTGTGGTTTCGTGTTTCTGTCACAGAACACGGCACCGGTTGACCAAAAGTTCGTCACAGAACACGGCACCGGTTGACCAAAAGTTCGTCACAGAACACGAGACCGCCGACTTGCAACCGCCGATAAGACCGGTATAAAAGGCCCGACAGATTGACCACCAAACACATTCAACTTCTTTCCGACGTCGTAGTAAGACCCACCCGTGCAGACTTGCGCGACTAGGAAAGAAGTTCTCCCCGACACAACCCAGTGAACGGTTTGTGAAACTGCCAATGGTTCAATAGTCAGTGATCTGGCATTGAATCGGCGTTTCACCTATCAGACCATGGTGCAATAGTCAGTGATCTGGCATTGCATCGTCCGAAAATCGTTCGCTGAGTTCCAGTCCCCAGTCAGTGCGCCTATTATACCGTACGGTCGTTGTCGAGTGCGTCACCCGGAGCGGCTGTCGTCGCCACTGTCGTCATTATTGTCCGCGGTCATTGCGACTAATTTACCGTGTCTTTTTTTTGTACTATACGGTCATTGCGACCAACAAACACCTTGTATTCTTTTTTTTTTTGTAAAACAGAATTCTTCGTCAATAAACAACTCAATTAAATTTTGAGTACGTATAAATTTCTTTGAACTCATCCCGGTTTCTATACAAGTAGAAAAGGCAAAAAAAAAAATACATCCATCGTCTTAGATATTAAATGAAATACATTTTTATATAAAAATTATCTTTCTATTATTATTATAAAAAAAGGCTTTTGCCTTCATATCCGAACTCTAGTAATGTTCAATATAAATAAATCGTATTTCAAATCTTTTGATTGTATTGTTTTTAAGTTTATCCGACTGTCAGTAAATAGTATTTTATTTAACGAGCACGGCTTTCATCCTTGTCGAGCTATAACGGCTGCAAATACTATTTTTATTGATTATATTTTTAAAGATTTCAGTAAGAAATTGTAGTTTGATATGATTTTATATTAGACTTTGCAAAGTATTTGATTGTGTAAATAACAGTGGTCTGGTCGAAGTATTAAAAAAATCAGGCCATGGACAATCATTACTCAATTGGTTTTAGTCTTACTTATCTAATAGGTGGCATATTATAAGGATAAACAAGTTCTATTTTAGTAAAAATGTAGTCATCTCTGACATTACTTAAGGCGGCCATTTGTCTCCCGCTTTTTTTTATTTACTTATTAATGTAATTGAGCATATATTGCAATATTGTAATTTGTCATCTTTTCTTCAAATTGATTCAGCTTATGATAATAAATTATTACAAGATGATCTTGATTCTATGACTAAATAGCTTAATTTAAATGGATCTTTATATCCATAAATGTTACGTATTAGCCTTTACTTGTTTTCATCATACCTCAAACTTTATATGTTTAAAAAATGTTCTTTATCTGAAAATTTCACAGAAACATCTTATAGACCTTGTTTTCGCATTTGATCGGACTTTGAGTTTCTATAAACATATATTCTATAATATAATATATTATAGAAGTAGTACCTTGTAAGGTTGTAAAATGTCATAAGTTAAAAGGATGTCGGTGGTCGAAGAAAACGATTCTATATCTTTAAAAACCTTTAATTTTTCATTCGTTCGCTATCTTTTAAAGTATGTAGTAAGTATTTAGGATCCTTGAGTATAGCAAAAGAGTTGTAAAATTAAAAGAATACAACTAAGTTTTTAAAGTATATTATGGCTATTTTAAATGTTAAGTGCCCACCACACGATTATTCATCGTTATTGCAATATTTAATCTATTTACTTTGAATGATATGAGAGTGCATGCTAACCTACCTTTTTTTGGTTGAAACTTATAGATGACAGTGACTATGTTCTGTTCAGTTGTCCTAATTGAATTTAGAGTCTGATATTAGATTCGGTAAAAACTTTCCATTCTATGTTCGCATATTTTTCACTAAATATGTTTTTATATACCTATATATTTATAAAATTGATCTATTCTAAAAATTATGAAATTATTAAATGAAGAATCATCATTGTTCTATGCGGATATATAATTTAATATTTTTTTTATACATTTAAACTTAAAATTATCTAAAGCCTTATTTTAAAAAAGAAAAATTACGATTTTTTTAAAAATTATTGAACAATAAATTAAAATTTTATATTTTTATTACAGCTATTTGGACGAAGACAGGCAGTGTTCGTATTCCGTAGTGAACATAGAACCTGCAGTTTTAAGCGGCTCCATTAAATCTGGTAAATATATAAAGTTACACTACCGAATCATATATTTGAGTACCGAGTGTGCCAACACTCGCATAAACTCTTTTCGAATAGTTTGCATATAATATGTATTTTTTTTTGTATAGGTATATATATATATATATTTAAATATTATTGTTTGAAAAGTTTAAAATGCATTAAGGCTTTTGTGCCATAATGATGCATATTTTTTTGTAAAATATTCAGTTGTCTATAAACGGTAATATCGATACAGATGAAAATTTCAAATGCTATCATTTTAGTTAAGATTAATTATATAGTGTGCTGATACTTGTTTCATATTTTAAAAACTTTAAAAATTCGTAATGGTTTATTGTTACATGGGTTATGCAAAAAATATTAAATACAAAAGTTTCGATAAAAATAATTTTTCAAATGTCTTAATTTGTATTACAATACAGATACACTTTATTTAACCACTGATTTATGCATAGATGCTGATGTATGCAAAGTAAGATAATTTTAAGTTTTATTTTCTATAATTCTGTATAATATATATATAGAAAAAAAAATATTATGTTTCAAAACTCCGTAACCTCACATATCAAGCAGCAACAATGCTGTTATTATTATGTATTAATTTAATTTTCTTGTGTACTTTTCTCAACAGGTACTTCAATTGTGACGAAACAAAACAAATAACGAAATGTTTGAGTCTTATGGATATATATATATTTTATTTTAGGAGTATGTAATATAGCCAAAAGTAATGACGCTTATTAAATCATTGAAATATACAATTTTATATTGTAATACTGTATGCATGTCAATGTCATAATTTGTCTTTTTTGTTTTTGGGAATAAAATATTATTGAATTCATGATTTAGATAAATTATTAAACAAAATTACGCCTACTTAGAATAATCAGATTATTGTATTAAAATGCTGTTATTATTTCCACAATTATCTTGAAAAAAGGTCGATGAGCTTAAATATTTGTGGACATAATCAAATTGCTTTTCGATCTTAAAAATATCATTCTATTGAATTGCTTCCTATTTTAGATAGTTTACTCTCTTGTACTAGAATGGCCTCCAATAGATAAACTAATCGATTTCTAATTTGAATATTTTTTGATTAAATTTTAAAAATTAGTTAATTTAAATTCTGAGCGGAGTGATGAATGTATTGATTTTACAATGTTATGTGTTTTTTTTAATTTTTTTTTGTGTCTGTTATCACTTTTTAGTGCAGTAAAAGTGCTCCGATTTTCTTTATCAACATCTTTTCTGATAGGGAAGTGAATCTAGTTCTTACTTTGGGAGGTCAAAAGTAAAAAATTTCTAATAGTTTTTAAACGCACCGGGTAAAACAAAAAAAAAATAATTAAGTAAAAATAGAAATTTTTTCACAAATCAAATTTATGACAAAATTTATTTTTATTTTTAACGTAACAAAAGAAATAATGACCGTAAATACATGAAATTTCACCGAATATTTATATAAGTATTTTCTATACATTATAAGATTTTCAAAATATTTTGACTTCTTTTGAGCTATTTATAGTTATTTATAAGCTTAATGAATTTTCGGGGTTTTTTTTTTATTATAGGCGATAAAATTTTTTTCAGTCTGTTAAAAAACTTAAAAATATAATACAATGTTCTTCATAACTTTTGTAAATGAAAATTAAGGTCAGCAAGGTCAGCTGGCGCGTGCCCGCAGGCAGACCTATGTGCCCCATAATTATATGTATTTATCTTGCATGACGACATTGTACGACCAAATCACGATGACATCTAAAACAACCCGCGGATGACCAGACAACCTTTAACGACCAAGTTTGCTTGCCGCCATGAAAACAAATTTTCTTTCACCTTAAACCAGCGAATGTATATTCCGTCAAGTCTGTACTCTCAATCGGATGAAATCACGTTTTTTTTTGTCTGTCAACAACACGACGACTGTTAAAAATGTCAACGCAGTGCATATTGTTTTTTATTACAAGAACTCAATGACCATGATGTGCAAGGATGATCATGTAAGGCTCGCGGTGGGCAGGAAAGCCAGCAATAAAGCCATATATGAGCTAGCGGGCTTCATCTCAATATGTCGTCCAGTAATATAACAACAAATCACAACCTCAATCATTCGGTAATACGAGTAATTTATTATATATATAATGTGTCTGATATTATCATCATTTCTCTTATAAAATATTTATACTATATTGTATATGCCTATTATTTGTATTCAACTTTTCTCATAACGAGACTATATTTTCGGTGGATTTTTATTATGTACAATGCGTCCGGAACTCCTCGGAAAGTTGCGATCAAAGTACTCAAAAATGCAAATATCAAATGTATATATATTTATCTTTGTACCATGCTAATTTAATAATATTTTAGAATAATTTTGTCATTAATATGTATAAACCCGTTATGTAATATATACTATAATTTATATATTGTTTCCCCTTTACAATGTTTTATAATTTGATTTACACGTTTTGAATAATAACGTGGTATGTACGTAAAATATAATATTTAATATTTTTATAACCTAAAACAAACCATCTTCTTTTATTATATATATTATTTTTAATGGTAACCTTCTTCCCAAATTAATTTTATAAAAAAAGCCTACGGTCATTGGCGTCATGCCTTTACTAGCATTATGCGTCTCAGGTTATCATACGGTGGTCGAAACGTCTCAATGTTTACTTCAATGTTTACATTCGGTACGTATGGACAACAATTTTAAATACTCAGAATCACAGAATGTGAATCTTTAGATTTAATTCGAGTGGAAGGTTTTCTTTTGTTTAATTAGAGTTTTCTATTCATTAGAGATAGATAGAAAATTTCGATTTAAATTTTTTTTTGGAACGAATGAACGAATGATTTTATA